>JABUQX010037942.1:42500-52849 GCA_015478945.1 Trachelipus rathkii
TTTTGAGTATCATTTTGGATAAACATAACATAAAATCAAGTTCTTTATACAAAGATCAATCAATATATGTCAACGTAACAAAGTTTTCACATTAATAAAGATTACTTTAGCATCTCTAACTAAGATTAATACACAATGACCAAACTGACACATCTAACAGGAAGAAACTGTAAACGTTACACAAAGTTCTATCACTTAACAACAGTAAAGTAACTACATAGCACACAAGACGTTCCTATTCACACTTTTCAGCATATCTCTACAAAGAACAATGTAATTTACATTAACATGGTAATATTTAACAAAAATTTATCACAACATTGGTTAACTATCATACTAATCAACGAATATACTCTAATATAATAAGGTTTCCACATCAATAAAGCTAACATGCCGTACATGAACTAAGAAAATAATGTACAAAGACAAACCTAACACAACTTACACATGAATAAACTGGTTAACATTAACAAAGTTCCACACGAGCGAAAGTATGAATAACATAATAAAGTTTCCATTAATAAAGCTATACCATAGCATCACCTGAATAAGAAACTAATGCACAAAGACAAACCCTTCACAACTTACACAAAAATAAAACTGTTAACATTAACAAGTTCCACACTTAAACACCAGAAAAGCAACTAACATGGTATGAAAAACGTAACCTAATCCTTTTTCAAGCAAAACTCTAACATATTAACGTTAATTCTATCCACTAACACAGTAACATTTAAACTAAAATTTCTCACAACAGGGTTAATTATCATACAGAGCCAAGCGAAAGTATGCTAACGTACAAAGTTTTCACATTAAAAAAGATTACTTAGCATCATCTAAACTAAGAATATAATACACAAAGACAAACCTGACACATCTTAAACACAAATAAACTGTTTAACATTAACAAGTTCCACACTTAAACACCAGTAAAGCACTAACATGGTATGCAAATACGTAACCTATTCTTACTTTTTCAAGCATATTCCTTCTAAATATTAACGTAATCTTACACGACACAGTAACTATAATTCTATTAATTTCTCACACAACATGGTTAATTATCATACTAAATCAACGAATATCTCTAACATAATAAGGTTTTCCACATCAATAAAGCTAATGCGTAACATGAACTAAGAAAATAATGTACAAAGACAAACCTAACAACCTACACACGAATAAACTGTTACATTAACAAATTTCCACTGAGTTCTTTATATACTAACCACCGGAATATATGCTAACATCATGTTTTTCACATTATGAAGCTAACATAGCATCTATGAACTAGGAAAATAAAATGTACCAACACAAACCAACACAACTTACGCCCTAATAAACTGTTAACATTAACAAAGTTCCTCCCTTAACAACAGTAAGGTACTAACTTTACCCATAACAAAAACGTAACCTGTTCATACTTTTTCCAAGCATATCTCTAACATCATTAACGTTATCTTACATTGACAAGTTTTATCAAAAATGTGTCATACATACCTAACCATCATATATACCTAACGAAGTAAATACGTATAAAGTAAAGTTTTTAGACTTATCTCTTTTAGACTCCGCCTCCTTTCAGAAAATACCAACTCTAAACATGAAAATGATTTTACGCTTTAACTATTTGCATAAAGTGATGCTAATACTTATTATATTTGACCCTCTGGCAGGAATACAAAGCAAATGTAGCAGTCGCCATTCGTTTACGATTAAATATAAATGACACATCGTTGGGAATAACGAAACTCCTCGTGAAGATATCAACAACAAGCGTAGAGATGTAGGGAGATGTCACCGTATCAACACAGCGAAAAAACTATCCTACTGAAGAAAATAGTGTATAAACATCCCTTAAATGTAATGAGATTCCTTCTTTCAACCAATCAGAAGAAGTAAACAAGAATACGACGTACGAATGAACCATATCAGTTCAAAGGGGAATATATTCTCGTTCGACAACAACAACAAACAACAAGCAACAACAACAACACAACAACAACAACACAACAAAACAACAACAATAAGTAGTACAAAGATAAGTCTTCTCTTGGATAACTAAACAAGAATATTGCTAACGTAACATTGTTTACACATTAATAAAGCAACATAGCATTACCAGAGCTAAGAAAATAATGTACAACGACGAATTCTAACACAACTTAAGCACGAATAAACTGTTACTTAACAAAGTTCCACACTTAAACACCCGTAAAGTAACTGACATTGCAATACAAAACGTAACCTATTCATACTTTTACCAACATATCTCCAACATATTAACGTTAATTTTACATTGACCACAGTAATATTTAGCAAGAATTTATCATAACCTTGTTTAATTATCATACAGAGCAGTGAAAGTATGCTAGCGTAACAAAGTTTCCACATTAATAAAAGCTAACATAACATAACCTGAACTAAAGAAATAATGTACAACGACAAACCCAACACCATACGTACGAATAAACAACTAACCATTAAACAACTTTCGCACCTTTAACAACAGTAAAGTACATAACACTTCGTCCAAAACGAACCCTATTCACACTTTTTTTCAAGGCATATCTCTGACATATAATGTGTTAATTTTACATTAAACATCGTAATATTATCAAAGTTTACCTAAACCTGTCTAATCATCATACTGACAAAGATTATAATGCTGACGTAAACAAAATGTTTACATCAACTTCGTAAATTTAAACAAAAAATTCATCATATCTCGTCTAAATAATCTAATCCCAGCGAATAATTGCAAACATAACGAAGTTTTAACCAAACATAACAAAAAATAACAAACTTTATCCTACACATAACATAAAAAATAAGTTTCTTTGTATAACATAGCCAGTAAAACGTAATAATTTACTGATTTTAAAAGGCAGTAAATCAGTAATCAGTAATCAAACCACCCACTCTGCAGTCCCCTACCTGTCCCACCCGCCTGTGATCTATTGAGCTATTGATTCACAGTCATATTTCAAGTATCATTTTGGACAAACATAACATAAAATATGTTTTTGTATGCACATTACATAAAATTATTCTTAACAACAAAGTTTTAGCATCCACATAAAGCTAACAAATCATAACCGCGACTTGGAAATTTAATGGTACAAATGCAAACCTAACATATCTCGCGGTATGAATAATCAGCTAACATCCTGAAAAATTCCCTACTGATCAAGGTAAACTAGCTAACAGGTCATAACAATACTCGATATGTTCCCACTTTTCGAGCATATTGGCAAAGGTTAAGCCGTATTATCTAACAAAATCCCTTAACAAAGTGACCAATCTAACAAAGAAGCATCTTGGACTATGAATTGACACTATCTTAATCAAAGTGTACTCGTTTCGCGTATAACATCATTTGACCTATGAATAAACCGTAGAATTAGCAAAGGTCTGGGACAAACCTACATTAATTCAACAAAAAACTTAACCTAGGTTTCACGTTTCTAACACATCATCGACAGTTAACACAGTAATATCTCAAAACTCATCATTTCCCTAACAAATCAGTGTTATTTCCACATTGTCATAGTAATATTTAACATAACGTACTTAACTTACAAATAAACAGTTTTCATTAACCAAGAGTATCTAAAGGCAACACATTACCTTCCGGAGAGAAAACCCAGGGGATGCGCCCCTTGAAGGGTGGTGAATCCTGCGAGGGGATCACCCCGAAGGGGGTGAAGCGGGCTTTGGGCCTCAGCTCGAAGGGCTGAGGCCTTACCCCTCCTTTCGGGAAAAAAAAAAAAAAAAAAAGGGGGGTAAAGCCCGTTATTTATTATTTATTGTTATTTAGTTTATTTATTTATTTATTTTCATATTATTTCGATGGTTCTGAAACCATTATTTTCGAAATCTACAGACCCAATAACATATATAAGGCCACCAACATTGTATCATTACACTAATATTTAATAACTCGGCACCGCATCTGAGCCAGCACCGGTGCAGCTGTCAACTCCTACTCCTCTGAGTCAGACTCCTTCTTCATTCTTTCCCTCTTTATTCTTCCTTCATCCTTCTTCATTCCTCCTTCGGTCTCTGTTTTGCACTCTGTGCTCTTTTTTCAGTCGGGACCCCCCTTAATGGGGGGTCCTAGACACCTTACACGGACTTATAACCATCATATTCGAACTCTACGACCTCGATAACCCTTATAAACACACCAACATTGTTGTTATACGAATGTTTATTAACTCGGCACCGCAGTGGCTCCAGCACCGGTGCCAGTATCTACTCTGAATCCTTCTCAGCCTCATCCTCCTTCTTCATTCTTCCTCCTTCCTCCTTTCCTCATTCCTCATTCTTCCTTTCTTCTTCTTCCTCTGTTTTGCATTCCATGCATTTCTTCTTCTTTTTTCAAAGGGGGACCCCCCTCCGGTGGGGTCCCTGGACTCCGAAGCCGAATCCAACTCCAACTCCGTCTCAGACTCTGACTCCTCCAGCCTTTCTCTGAGTTTCAGTCTTCTATGATCATTTTTAATTTTTAGAGGGGGCAGCGTCCCCCATTATGGAGTGGGGGACGCAGAGAAACGTAATCTCGTCTCCGACGAGATTACGTCATCATATAGCTCACATTCAAATTTTAGCCCGATACGTTAAGCCTAACATGGTTTTCAGGACGAATTTGACCTTGGCGCTAAGGGGGCACACCCTTAGGGGTGACTTACGGGTCACCAAAAACGGCGCGTGGGATCAGTTATCACCTTCATAGATCATATACACAGTTTGAAAGCGATACGTTAACTCTAACGCCATGGTAGTATATATCGGGACTTCAGAACGGATGCGCAAGAAGAAACCTCGGCGGAATCCGAAGTCGAAATCGAAAAATCGAATCTTCGCACGTAATAATAATAATAATAACATTGTGTGTGTATGTGTATGCGCAACGCGCGCGCGCGCTCTCTCTCTTCACGCGCATCGAACACCTGGTTCGATGATTAGCCGTTAGGCTTAACTCAATCTCGGGTTTGGAAAGCCAAAAGGGTATAAACGAGGGCGTAGCGGCTACGCTCTCGGGGTGACCCCCCTCTATATACATCCTACGGTACCAAAACTCGCCTGTGATCAGTTTATCACTATATAGCATATATTCCAAGTTTAAAGCAAATATCTCTGCTCCTTCATATCGAACATAGGTTGCCTCGGAAGGTGGAGACTTACTACTCATGTTGATACATAATATAAAATCACACTGCAGAAATCGCTTGGCAAGCTTATAAGCAAGCTTGCAAGTTTGACCGTTGCACACTGTTTCATATTTGAAAACGAATTAAAAATTGCTTTCTGGGTACGTAGTTACATTTCTTTGAGTAAGGGGTTAAACATGTTTTTTTTTCTTTTTTTTTTTTTTTTTTGCGTGTAAACGGAGAGGAGTAACAAAACGCTACTGATCTAATTGCTCTTTCCATACTTTGTTTAATTCTACTTTTGATACCTTGTGCATTTCCTGCTCCTCAAAGAAGGAATAAGAGCAGGTTGGAGATGGAGCACTACCCCAGTGTCAAAGGCTGAGCAGGTGCAGTGCAGTGCGGTGCTGAGTAACATAACGTTGTTTAATTTCTTATACCAATATTGGTTGCCTTTTACGTGTTTCCGACCCCATATATCACGAATTTGATAGTTTCAAGTTGCTGCAGGGAGTCTGAGCACCTCCAGGAATGCGACCCATGAAGAAAAATTTGCTTTGACCTGTGTACTGTATGTTACATCAATCCCTATGTATTGAAATGACAAAGGGATGAGTTTCTGAAGAAGTTTGAAAAAGTTAGACACACCACGGATGGGGACTAAAACAATAAATTCATCTAATCAGCAAATAATTACATAGATGATCACTGTATCAGTTTGTCCAAATCTCATTTTCGTTAGGCAGAGGTAAATTAATATATTTCTTCTGCATTTTGAAATATTTATATTATGTTTAAAGTTTCTATTTTTATTTATTTTAAACTTTTACAAACACCTATTTATTTATTTTAAAATATATTTTAAAAATTATTAAAAACATTTTATGTTTTTTACTAAAAATATTTAATTTTTTTATTAAAAATATGTATTTTATTGACCCTAAGGCAGTAAGTCTATAAAGCAGTAGCGCAAACGCCTCAGAACAGCTTCCCTTCTAGCGAGCCATGCGCTATTGCTTTATTAACTTATTGCCTTAGGGTCAATAAAGTACATATTTTTACTTTATTATTTGTAACATAATATAGGAATTTTAAGGTTGGTCATTACATCATTGTTAAAATTATTAAAAATATTTTTTTATGTTTTTACTAAATTTCGTACTCTTTTTTTATTAAAAATATCAATTAATCAATAAATCAGTAGATCAAACTCTAATCACCTACACGCCCCACCCCTCCCTACCACTCGTGATCAATTGATTAAGCGATTAATGTAATATTTGAACATATTCGTATATAAGCTTACGTGAAAATACCTCAAATATAATACCTCGCATAGGAACATATGGATTATCAAGAAAATAGAAAACAAATTTTCCTTTTAAAACATTTATAACATAAGTGCTAACACTTTATGTAAATAATTTTATGATAAGCAGACCGACCGTGGCTTAACATAATATCTTAGCACATATAGCATATTAATTACGGCATCTCTCTCTCTCTCTCTCTCTCTCTCTCTCTCTCTCTCTCTCTCTCTCTCTCTCTCTCTCTCTCTCTCTCTCTCTCTCTCTCTCTCTCTCTCTCTCTTCTCTCTCTCTCTCTCTCTCTCTCTCTCTCCTCCCCTCCCTCTCCTCTCTTCTCTCTTTTCTCTTTCTTTTTTTCTCTCTCTTTCTGGTCAGGCAACTAAATTTCTTAACTTCTATCTCAGGCACATCTAAACTACCGATACCTGATGGCTACTTACATAAACGGGTTCATACTGTACGAATGTCTGATTCGGCTCCAACATGTACAGACCTTAATTTTTACAAGTAACTAGGTTTACATATTATCTTAGCATACACAACTTATTAACATCAGCGTCCATTCTATTTCCTAATATCTGCATTACAAGAAACTGTTCACTCGCCAGAAGTTATATCACATCTAATCCCTTTTCCAACAACTGGTCCCTTATCACTGTGCGTCATAATGAATGACGTCACTGCAATAGAGTGTTGCTTGGTCTACTACTTCAATCACACAGGTTACCGAGGGCTAATATACATCTGAATAAAAAAAGATATCATCTGAGCAAAGTCCGTAATTTCAGTATACATACGCATGTTCAGTACAATAAGACTCGCTCTCAAATGGTTGCTGATAGGTGAGTTGGTTATATTGTGTTTCTTGTTATATCAGATACTTCGTTTTCGTGCCTTCGTTCTTCCTTATATATATATAATATACACACGACTGTATATTTCTATAACGTCTATATATATTATATATATATATATATATATATATATATATATAATAATATATATATATAATATATAGATTATGGTCGTTTTTGATTCCCCAGTGTTCTATGGAAAGCTGGGAATTATTAGTTTTTAATAGGAAAAGCAACACTAGAGCCCTCCATATAGACATCTTTAATCAAAAATTATAAACAACGTTTCGGAAAAATATACTGTTTCCATCATCAGGTGAAGTAACTAGAAATATAATATCAAATAATAATAATAAAATTCGAAAATGTACAATTTTACAAAGTTCAAAATCCTAAAAACAAATTTAACAAATTTAACAATGTTTTGAAAATATATACAAAACTATAAACATCATACCATTTACAAAACTAGATTTAATTTAGCATCCTTGGACGTCGCTTCCAATATATAATGCGGAATCTATAAACAAATATAATAGTTATAAAGTTTAATTAATCAATTTGTCTAGGGGTAACTAAAATTAATAAATTTAAATAACAGGAGCAAGAAGTGTTTTCAAGGAACAAGAAAGCAATAACTTACCGATTGTATAGGGATATTTTACAAGCAAATACATCTAAGTAGGAAAGCAAGTGACAAATCGCTTCACAGACAGAGTACGTCAAAACAGTTGCAGCTTGAACGGACCAGAATCACTATTTAGGGAGGGTTTATTTTTATGAATGAATAGTGTTTCTAAAATATGTAGGTTGGTTTGTGACTTTGTTTGGGTTAATATATCGAAATTGTTATAGTTAAAGTTGTGGTCTGAAGAATGGGAATGATTTCTGATGGAAGAAAAAGCTGGTGAACTCAAGAAAGTTTTTGTACGGGTGGAGACACCTTTGTGCTCATCGATCCTCACAAAAAATTGACGCAAAGTGCTGCCAATATAAACAGCATCACAGCTGTTACATGAAAACTTATAAATAATAGAGGAACGAAGAGATGCAGGCGTGTGGTCTTTATGGTTACAGTAGGAAGAGATTTTTCTTGTGGCTGTGAATACCAGATTAATATTCAACTGAGGAAAACATTTCTGCAAAAGGGAACTCAACTCTTTACGTTGCTTTATAAAAATGTGTTCGTAAAAAGGTAACTTAATATATATATTGCATTTAGGTACATTATAAGTCGGAGGATTAGATGAGTAACAGGAGATCAGAAAATCACTTATATATTTGTAAATTAATTTAGTAGGATAGTAATTATTTTTTATAAAAAATTTAAAAGAAAATTGAACTCATTATGCATAAGATCAAAAGTGGAACTGAGGTGATAACCTCTGTATATTAAAGTTTTAATACTATTGCATTTATAAATGAGAGGGACATGGCTGAAGAAATTAAGTCCCAAACCTGAAAAGGTTTTTTTGCGGTAGACGCTTACGGTAAATTTTGGAGTCGATTTCTTAATTAACATATCTAAAAATGATAGAGTGCCATCTTCCTCCTCCTCTTTTGTAAAATTAATATTATTCAGTTTGTTATTTAAGTAGTCAAAAAATGGTACAACTTTGTCTTTATTTGAAAAAAGTAAAAAAGTATCATCCATGAAACGTTTATAGTGAATTGGTTTAAATGAGGGGGGACAATTTTGTAGCCAAATTTTTTCAAAATGGCTTAAGTATGAGTTTGCCAATGTAGCACTAAGGGGGGAACCCATTGCCAGAGAGTCTATCTGCTGATATAAAGTATCATTAAAAAAGAAAAAAGTATCTTGGGTAGCCAATGTAAGCAAAGTTTTAAATTCGGCTTTATTAAAACCATGAAAGGTGGGGTTCTGTTGAAAAATATCATCAAGAAGGAACTCTATCGCATCTTTTACCGGAATATTTGTGTATAAGGATTCAATGTCAAAACTCGTCATATAATAGTTATTTACATCAATGTTTAGTAACCAATTTTTGAAATTGTAGGAGTTTTTTACTATGAAATCGTTACTGGCAAATGGAGTTAAGAGTGGGACTAAGTATTTCGCTAGTTTATAGTTATGTGTATTAAAAGCTGCTAAAATGGGTCGAATTGGGACATTTTCTTTGTGAATTTTAGGGAGCCCGTAAAGTATTCCAGGGGAGGAGCCATGGGAGTAAATTTCGTTAAACACTGTTTTGCTTATTTTATCAGTTTTTAAAAGTTTACGTAAAAAACGGTTAATTTTTTCTTCTAAATTGAGTGACATGCTCAGAGGGTCCTTATTCAAAACTGGGATAAATTTAGTGGGATCAGAGATAACATTAAGTACTTTATTGACATAGTCAGTCTTATCTAGTAGGACAACGCCAAGACCTTTGTCCGGTTTACAAATAATTAGAGATGAGTCACTTTTAAGGGACTTGAGTACACTAATGTCAGCTTTCGATATTAGGTATGAAAAAACTTTAGATGGGTTGAACTTAAAATAGAATTTATGAGCGAGGAGTTTTACCTTAAGGGTCACTGCTTCCATATCTGAATTATAAGGTTTGTAGTTTTTTAGCAAATAAATTAGTCTCTCAAAAGCACCAAAATACTTATAAAAGTCTATACGATAAACTGGCAGGCAGAAGTTTAAACCTAAACTTAAAAGTCGTTTCTCCGTAGTTGACAAAATTTTAGAGGAGAAGTTAAATATATATTTATCTGAAACTAATGCAGGGTCATTTCTATGTAAATTTTCGAATTTTTTTTATAATTATTTGATATTATATTTCTAGTTACTTCACCTGATGATGGAAACAGTATATTTTTCCGAAACGTTGTTAATAATTTTTGATTAAAGATGTCTATATGGAGGGCTCTAGTGTTGCTTTTCCTATTAAAACTAAAATTCCCAGCTCATAGAAACTGGATCAACGCTATTCGTCATCACTATGGCCAAGCAACACTCAAGACTATCAGACACTACGAGGGCCTCTCCTTTAGACTAGGAAAGAGAAGACTGGACGTTGCTT
>JABUQX010037943.1:5000-22500 GCA_015478945.1 Trachelipus rathkii
CTTGAAAACTTTGGAAATTATAATTGGTACCCAAAGTGGTAAAAAAAAGACAAAATTCATAAAAAAAGACAATGTAATAAAACAAAGACGCGACCTTCAAACTCTTAGAGTGCATTTGTATTATGTGTCGCATATACAATGTTTTGAAGGGTCTAATACTTAGATATTATAAAAAAAAAATAAAAAAAAATAAAATAAAATGTTTTTTTTTTACACCTTTATAAATATATACCTCAGATTTCTTGAGCTCTTCTGATGGAATGTATAAGGGAATGTGCCAGTGCCGGATAACCCCCTCCCTCCTAGAATAGGTTGAATGTTTCTACACCCTACTTGAATTGGTTTAAATCCTACCCCCTCCTTGAATAGGTTTTTAATCGAAAGATATGATATTGTAAATTTTTTTCGAATTTGCTTTCGCAGCGCTATGCTTTGTTTGTTGCATGGGTATGGTTCTAATTTAATTTGGATTTCATGCTGCTAGAAGTATTCTTCTTATTGGCCCAATGGAATTATTTGGGTACAGGACAGTTTCTGGATACTACAGACTTTTTACACATAATCGTTCATTCACCATAGCAAGTGTAGGTGGTAATGGAATGACATTTGTTCTCAACTTTTTCATCTTTCATTTCGTGGAAGTATAATGTTGCACACTGGCCAAGGATATATCTTGGTAGTGTTTCAATGTTTACAGTCAAGATCCTCTGTCTTGTGATAGTGTCTCTATCTCCAGTCAGAAACTTGTTAATGAGGTTTAATTGTTAACATGGAGTTAATCAATTCTTGGCTTATCATTTTCAAAACATCTTCACAAATCTTCTTCTTTCTTTAAATGTTTAGTAATATATAGCGCTATTGAAATTAATTTGATTTTTTGGCCTTTGTAGGATGTAGTGATAGTGATTTCTGTCCGCTTGTTGAGGTAATAGATGTATATTTGTGCAGTAATTCACTTCCCAGCATTTAAGGTCCTGCAAACACTTAGTGAATGGTTTTCGAGATCCTGATACTCTTGTAGACTGACCACGTATTCTGTCCAATAACTGAATAATGGTCTACATTGTTATTTAGGTCCATTTGGGTCATTTTAATTTTTAAACTTTATAATTATAAATTATAAGGTGGTTAATACTGGTTATTAATGTTGTTACTTTTAGTCTTCAACCAAAAACCCTTGTGGACAAACTTTGAGTTTATAATACTTCGTGCTCTGACGTTTCCCCTATATGTCACTTTTTGGTAATTTTTTTTTGATAAATAAAGCCCTATCGAGGTCATAACAAATAAATATATATCAATAATGTAATCCTAATAATAATAGTTTATTAATTGTTTAAATAATGCGAATTCAGACTTCCCTTGTGAGGTGATAATGGTCTGACAATCTGTTATACTTATTTTTTACTAATAATTTCAATTTTTTATATTGTTAAATTTTTTACTTTATATATATCATTTTTTTATATCATTTAAATTAGTAATATAGAATAAATAATGATCATTATATGATATAGATAAATACGATTAAAATTGTGGTGGTTCGCGATTCACTCCTTCTGCCGGTGAAAATTTTTGCAACTTTGAATTTGTATTTTCATTATATTTCATTTTTATTTTAATTTTTACTTAATTATATAATTTAATTAATTAAAGAATTAATTATTAATACTAATTAAGATATGTCAGATTATTAGAGTGGAATGACTGAATCACCTTCTAATAAAGGTGGGCCCAGTCACCCCGCCCGATCTATAATAATATTATATATATACGGTAATATATATATATTATAATTTATATATATAATATATTATATATTATATATAATAAATTTATAAGTATATTTTTATTTATATAATATATATATTATAATACTATATATTATACATCTATTTCTAATTTAAAACTACAAAAATTGGGTGGTCTTTTTTTATGGTAACTGGTCTTTTTTTTATGTAACTTTTTTTTTTTTTTTTTTTTTCATCCCACTAACTAATGAAAAAAACAACATTACAGCATGTTGACTAGAGTTGTTAGAGCGACTGCCTGCCAAAATTTTCAAAAATTTGAAAGTGCTCCTTTATTTTTATGTTAGATGGTCTTTTGAGAAAAGCAAAACAACAGAATTAATTGTTAAATGCCGAAAATTTGACAATTTTGTTGTGATAGAGAACCATGACTTGGAACGAGCGATAATCTAATTAGACGATGTAAATAATTTTTTAGGTCTCTCAATGCAACACAGATGGAAAACCCCAAACAACTAAACAAATGGTAAAAATTTGATAATTTGAATCTTAAGAAAATTTCCAAAATCTAAAATTGATTTCAAACCATATAACGTACTTTTTTCCATTCATGATCATCTGTGAATACAGGACTCTCCAAAGTTTTTTGTTCTAGACCATTATATTATGTGATATCGGGCTGTTTTCTTTATGTATACTAAAATGGTGGTCTTATTTTATTAAAGACTTATATATATAATATTAATATATATATAGTATACATAAAATTTTATGGGATATATTAGATATATATATATTTAATATTTATAATATATATAATATATATATATATATAATATATTATATATATATATATAATATAGTAAATATTATATATATAATATCAATATCGATTCCTCTCTTTTCCAGATTGGGGTGAGGTGTGTGCATACCGGAACTAAAGTATTGAAAAACAATAACACTAATTCAGAATGAATTGAAAATCCACCTAGTGGTTTCACAAGATTGCGATGGATCACCCCTGTGGCATATCGCATGTAGGGTTTATTCCTGGTTGAGGTCGAAAACCTTACTCCTCCAAACCCTCTCTCATCTTATATGCAACTTTCTTCTACTCTGCAAACTCACATTCCTTCCTTCAGACATTCCTTTACTGGATCATCCACTTTTTCTTCCTTTCTCCCAGCCAGTTGATTCCAACACACTCAAACTATACATCCACTTAACGAACGACTATCATACATCCCAATGACAACATCTCAATGTACACTCTTATTGTTCTCATTTAACTCCTTTCTTCACGACCACACAAAGTCCCTAAGCCTCATTACTCATTTATCAATTTCTTCTCACAAACCTAACACACTCTAAAGATTATCCTACCTTGAACCATTGTACCTATAAGTCACTAATAACTCTTTATTTACTCAGACCATAGTTTTCACTACTATAACTAACGCAGGTAAAACATTCCCTCATGCAAACAACAATACTCAAAGACTTCAACAAGGATTTAATTAACACAGCCATTCCTAACCCATTCAACTTTCCTATTCATCCAACAAATATCCCAAATATTTAAATCAGAATTGCACATCAACCACCTTCTGCCATTCCCAACTTTCCTACTACAACTCTGCATCATCCCTCTCGTCATCAACATGTTCCTAAATGTTTCCAGTTGCTACACACATATAACAATATCAATAAGCTTAACTCACTCACTGCATAACCTTAATCTTATCAACATTTACTTTCAAACGCCTCCTTTTAAACACCCTGCCACACCCCTCTACCAAACCTTTGAAAATCTCTTCAGATTCACAAACAAAAACCAATCATCCACTATGAATAAATTAGGCCCTCCACTCCATTCCATTACTCATCATCTAACTTCCCTTGCACCCCACTATATTTTTTCATAGCCCCAACCATTATACAATTTAAATAATCAAGGAGACAATAACACATCCCTGCTCACTTCCGCTATTAATATTAAACCAATCACTTTCAATATAACTCAAGCTTCACTATCGTCATATATACCTTTGATTCCATTCCAGAAGCCTACCACCAACAGGTTTTTGATTCCATTCAGAAACCCAACACCATATATTACATATATCACTAACTCTTGACGTAGAGCTTTTCCTATTAATCTATCATACACCTGTTGCAGAATCCATAAAACACTAAGCAATTTTTCTGTCTTCTTCTCATTTTCTCAATCATTTTTGTTTTCAATGTTAAAAATATGAATCACACATCCTTACCCATTTTAAAATGCACGTTATCCTCACCAAGATCATGTCCCTCTTTCCTATAATTCTACCTTTTGACAAAATACAAATATATCTTATCTACAACACTCAATGAACTAATTCCTAAATTCCATCTATGCCTATTATACATATAAGGTATAAGTAACATATGCATGGGGTAAAAAAAAATAGGATTTGGGTAACTTATGATAGCTTTTTGGGGTGATGTAAGATAGACTTGGGATAAATTATGATGACAAAATCTATCATAAATTACCCCAAGTCACCAACAAAGTATGATATCCCCCAATATTTTTGGTATTCTCCTTAAACTCCATTCGGTCAGTTACGGTAGACAACTCTCTCTTTTCATTAAATACCTTCTGTGAAATAGATTCATCCAAGTTCGGTGCTCTTTTATTGTCACGCCCTTTACTCTAGATGAAGGCGTTCCACAGGGTAGTGTTCTAGGCTTAATGGCATATCGCAATAACAGCGCTCTTAATTAGTTACTCAGTGTTGTGCAGAAGGAAACACACACACGAAAGAACGCAATTTTCCAAACTTTATACTGTATAATAAATTTATTAAGTTAAAAAGGCACTCTATTTAGCAGACTTCTTTGTTGTCATTCTTCAATAGAGCACCATCGCAACCTTCTACTGAAACGTCTGGCCTGCCATCAACTTCAGATTCTACACCAACTACATCACTGTCACCGTCTGCAAAGCGAAGGCGCTTGTTTGTAGATTCAGATGATGAAGATTCGCCAACATCCTTTGTATAGTCGGATGAAGAAGTGGCATCCGTAAAATAAAAATATTTGTATTTAAAATTTTATATTTTTATTTCTTTTTCAGCTGTAAATCATTTACTGTATGTAATAAATTTATATTTAATTAATGGTAAACGTTGTGTAAATTTCCCTTTCTATCATGTTCTTTCATGGTTAGTGGTATTGCACTCTTAATATATATTTGGTAAATAGTACGTAGTTTTGCTTGCAGACGCTCGCGAGGCACATAAAAGCATGATTCACTATACCGGCGTTTTTCCACTTAACGTCGAGGGTCGGTCCCAATTACGCCGTTATTGCGAGGTGCTACTGTATTTGCTCTCGGATTTAATGATTTCTATCACAGTGACTGTCAATTTTCCCTCTATGTTGATGACCTTGCGCTATATACAGCCGGTGCAGGCTGGCTTTTCTCGAACGGCAAATTGCAACTAGCGTATTGAGAATATTTCACAATGGGGTAACTCCCATGGCTTCCCTTTCTCACCCACCAAAACCTCACCAGTGCTTCTTAAGAAAAAAGGGAGTCGACCAACCTGCCACCTTCTCCCGCGGCCCAAACCTTATACGTGGTTAGCTTTCCTGTAACTTCGACAGGTAAATTTTCAGACCATTCTAGATGACACTGACAATACCCGCCCGCGATATTAAAATTGGTGATTAAACGACTTGTATAGCGTGCTTGCTGTTATGTTCATTTGACTTAAGATCTTGGGAACGCTTGTCGTAAGTCCTTTTACACTCTATAATCGCCCTAATCCAAGCGAAGCTGCTGGACTATGGCTGGGCTGTGTAGTAGTGATGCCCAATATCTATAAAATAATTAATATCGACATATCGATATTTTAAATAAAATATTGAATTACCTTCGATATTATCGCTAGAAAAATGTTGATATTCGATATATCGATATTTGCATTTGTGCTAAAAAAATGCGTTTTCGTTACGTTTTTGTCAACGCGAAAATCGTTAAAAAAAATGCCACCAAACGTAAAAGTTAAGCCCGAAGCTTTGCGTTCGTTTTGTCAAATTTTGCTCAAATTAGGAAAAATGCTCACAAGCGTAAAGACTTTTCCAAAAATTGCTTTAAGTTGCTTTTACGTGCATTGCAGAATTAGGAATAAATGCTTAATGAAAAAATGTAAGCACACAAGATTGAGTGCGTAAAGGTCCGTTGATTTGATGAATGTTTCATTCATAAAATTAGCTTTAAATCTAATTCCTTCCAAATCGATAAACTCCATCACAATAGTTGATCAATTTTCTGTAATATAAACCATTTGTTGTTTTTTTTTTTTTTTTTTATTCTTGTTTAATTCCAAACCAACCACGTGCCCTTCACGACAGATCGATCAAAATATTGTTACAACAAAACGTCGTTTAGAGGGCGTTTCGAATTTTGCACTTTTGCTAACGAAATTATAAGGGAAAATGCTACAAAGATCGTTCGTTTAATGTCAAGTTTGCACAAATTTTAGTAAAAATGCCTAACGTAACGTTAGTAAGGGCGTCTTTTCGATTTTGCACTTTGCCAGTAACGAACTTAGGAAAATGCTAAAGATGTTCGTATTATGTCATTTAGCAATTAGGTAAAATGCTAGGAAAACGTTAGTATTTCCTTAATTCTGTTTAGGTTGTCTTTCCCCGTGCTTATACAGAAATTTTAGGACAATGCTATACGAAAAAATGTAAACAAATAAGTATTGCGGCGTAGTAGTTCCGAAAGTTTACCATATTAAATGGTAACCATAAGTAGAATATTCTAGTACTTCATGCTGGTGTCATTCGTCTTTCTAATTCCCAGCAAGAGGTCTCTGCTTCAGCTCGTTCCACCCCTTCCCCCCGCAAAAAAATTAAAAAAAAAGGTTATTGGAGGTCCTTTGGAGATTTTAAAGCCCTTAATGCTTTGACTAGGACCAACCGTTATCTTTTGTAATATTTTTTTTTTTTAAATTGTTAATTTACTTTCTGTTGAATTTGGCATTAATTAGGGCAACCCAATGAAATTTTGTTTTGACATTTTACGTTACATTATTAACCAATCAAAACGCTTCTTGCCAATGATGACATAGTGACGTAAGCTGAAAGAAAGCCTTTTTTTGTGAAGGTAGGGACACCCGATAGTAAAAAGACTACAGTTTATCGATATATAATTTATAATATATATATAATACTATTATATATATAATATATATTATTATATATATAATATATACTTATATATATATATATATATATATTATATATAATATTATATAAAAATATTATATATAGTATATATAATATATATATATATATAATATAGATAGATAGATAATTAGATAGATAGATAGATAGATAAGATTAGATACGATGATAGATAGATAGATAGATAGAGAGAGAGAGAGAGAGAGAGATAGAGAGAGAGAGAGAGAGAGAGAGAGAGAGAGAGAGAGAAGAGAGAGAGAGAGAGATATTTTGGTGTAAGGAAGTGGTAAATGAGATGAATAATGAAAGTTGAGTTGAGAATGGTTTGGTCATCGTGAAAGGATGAATATCAGTCGGTTGGTTAAGTGGATGTATAGTGTGATAGTGGAGTGTGCTTGGGAATGACTGGCTGTGGATCGCAAGAAAAGTGATGAGTCAGTAAGGAATGCCATGAGTGACAATAATATAGTATATAGTAGATATATATATAATAATATTTATTTAATATATATATAATAATATATATATATATATATATATATTATATATATATATATATAAATATATAATATATAATATAATATATATAATACCTATATATAGTATATATATATATATAATTATATATATATATATATATATTATATAATATCATATATATATATATATAATATATAATATATAATATATATATATATATAATATATATATATCTATTATATAATATATATATATATATATATATATAATATATTACTATATATATATATATATTAAATATATATATATATATATATTTAATATAGTACTTGGCTCTGGTGGGAAGCTGCAACCCACTGACGACGTCTACGCAGCTTCCGTCGGGAAGAAACGCCACTGTCAATTGTGACCAGACGCATGTATCCTTTAACATAAATATCCCCTATTGAAGGTGTTATTTCAAGACCAGAAAATAACCTTTTCTAAATTGGTGAACATAGGAGTGACATGCCACTGGAGGTGGTACAACGAAGACCAGCAGCAACATTAATACCTCAATCAAGTTTTCTTCTTGTTGGGTGTACCGTTGGTCATCCTGTGCCCGTCTGTACCGTATATCTCAATTCTGCAGTGGGAACAACATGACGTAGAGAGTACAGAGAGGTCGATAGCCATTCTCGTGACTTAATGTGTAGCACATATTAGCTCTCACTGGAGCTACACCTACTACGCGACGTCCTTCAGGTCCGAGATCGGAGTGTGCCTGCTCGCTGGCGATTGTCACTGGGGGGATTCTGTGGGTCTTGGGACAGGAAGCTGCAAAGCAACCATGAGACCAAGCAACTTAGGGTAGACACGCCACTTCATGCGTGACAACGCTTAACTCTCTCAACATCAAATACTCCCTCAATTGAAGATGGTATATATATATATATATATATATATATATTATATATATAATATATAATATAATATATTATATACTATACATATATATAATTATAATATATATATATATATATATATTATAATAATATATATATACATATATATAGTATAATTGAAGGGAGGTAAGTAGTTTTCTTGAGAACACCTTCAATAGAAGGATGTTTGATGTTGAAGAGTTGAGCGATTGTCAAGAAAAAGTGGCGTTTCTTCCCGGAGGTTGCTTAGGTTTCATCAGTGGGGCTAGCACCTTCTGCCTAGACGCCACAGAAACTTCCCCAGGTGAAATACGCGAGCAACTCCGCTCTCGGATTGGAAGGAGAGTTGGTTACGTAGAGCGATAGCTGTCAAGGTGCAGAGAGCCAGTGTGCACACATTAAGGTCACTGGGAGAATGGCTCGACCACTTGTACCTTACGTGCAGTTTGGTCAAGACACATGCAGTAGAAGAAGCACGTAAGGCCGGCACAGATGACCAGACAGAATATAGCGCCCAGTAATAAGAAACTTGATTATGATGTTGCTTGCTGAGTTCGTTGTGCCACTCCATTGGCCAGGTCGCTCTTGCCAGGGTCACAATTTTGAAGGGTTAGGTTTTGCGGGAAACAAGATGCTGAGAACAGATTCATAGAGGAATGATTTGAATTGAAGAGTTGAAGGTTGTACGATAAATAGTGACGTTGACTTCTCTGAGGCTGCTTAGGTTTCATCAGTGGGGCTAGCAGCTTCCTGCCCAGAGCACAGATATATATATTAATAGTATATATAATATATAAAATATATATTATATATATATATATATATATATATAAATATATTATATATATATATAATATATAATAAATATTATATATATATTTCAATATAAATTTTTAAGTAACCACTATCATGGAATTCCATTGTAATAGAATTAGCAAGTGGGTGAATTTTACACGGAAATAAAGCTTGAGTGAAAGTAAGAAAGTTTGCATATAAACTTAAAGTATTTCTAATTCAGTTAAATTAAAAATTAATTAAAGATTTAACCTTAACCTCAAAACTAGTATTAGTCCTGTATTATTATATATTTTAATTACTTTTTATAAAATAATCTATTTGAAAAGTAAAGATACGAACAATAGGTATTTCATGAAAAATTGTTCTTCTATATGCCTACTCATTTCTCTGTAGTGATCAAATGACCTCCATGCCCTCCTCATCTGAGTCAGACAAAATGGTCCTATCAAACTCCAACGGTCAGAAAAAATTACATAATATTTGCTTAATGTTAATTTTTTTAAAAAAGAAACTGCTCAATAATTTATAGAAGAAGAAAAAATTTACACTGAAATAAAATATCGATATAGTCCGGCTTGAAAAAATTCATCGATATATGGTATGTCTTTCGGCTATCCCTACTGCTTTATAAATTTTTCGAGGCACTTTGTTACTTTTTGGGTTTTAAAATTATGATTAATAATTTATACATCCAGTTATAATATTTGAAGTTATTTAAGCATTATCAAGTGCTAGTCAGTCGTTGGAAAGCTAAGAATAAAGTATGCGAGGTATAAATATTGCAATTGTAGTTTTTTAAGAGAGGAAGTTTTTAAGTAAGCCGTATAATAGCTATGTTAAGGCTGTATATATAGAAATATAATTAACTGTGCTAGGCCAGTATTAAAGTGTTGTGCAACAAGTTGGGCCCCTTATTTAAGAAAGGACATAGATATGCTAGAGCGCTGTGCAAACGTAGAGCCCAAGGATGATTTTGGTTGATGGTCAGAGCTATGAGATAGGATTAAGGAATTGGAATGTTCTGTAGAGGTGATTTCTTAGCAAGGACAATGATAAAAGTTTAATAAAATATTGCCCTATTGAAGCTACATAATCCAATAATTCTTTAATAGTAGACCAGGGATCACAATAAGAAAATGAAGAAGACATGTAATCCTTTATGTAAGAAAATATTTGTTCTGTAGTATGGTTAATTTTTTTGGCAATAGTAACGCAGAGGGGCTTCACCCCTGATTTTTATAAAAATCACAATATACTTTAAAAAATATAATGGCAATAGTAGCGCAGAGGGAGTTCACTCCCGATTTTTAGTAAACACTTCTATGGGGGCAGCTGCTCCCTGAACCCCCTGACGACGCCCATGCTAACAATATTGCTTTTTTAGAGTTACGTTATTTTTTAAGTTCAGAAAATGTAAAATTATACGGCCCCCATGGCAAAAAAAATTTCAGCTTCAAAGATGTTGTTGATTCTGGTAACGCAGTCCTTACCAAATACCATATATTTCATATAGCCACAAAGTTGCTTTACTATCAGTATAGGAAACATATATCTCTATTAGTCTTTTAATGGTATATATAATGTAGAGATACATAGTGGGGTGGTTTCAACAACAGTAATCTTTATCTTAAAGGTGGTGGAGTCTAAGGTTTTTTTTAGCCTAATTACAATACTACTCTTCTAACTTTCACTGCTCTTCACACTAAACTTTTCTGTCAGTTGCTTCACTCTCCTTTTTATTATTCTCTGAACCCTCTATATACAAATATCTTTCATTTGAGGAGAGCTCATTATGTGACCAGTCCGACTTATAGCATAAGATCATCATCCTTTTCCTGTTCTCTGGTGTCCTTCAAACTAGTCTTTTGAGGATTATCATAATTTTTGTCCAGGTTTCTTGTGTTTTGTGATGAATTTTAATTGTAGCAAGAACCTTAGTTAATAGATAAATATATATATATATATAATATATGATATATAGTATATATTATATAATAAATTATATTATTTTAAATACTAATTATTTTTATTTATTTATTTCTTTTTTTTTTTTTTTTTGAGTGAGTGTACAGGAGCCAACACCACTGCGCACCAAAAAAGCGGCGATACGAGATCAGAAAACGCTACTAACGGGGATCGCAACTCAACCTAAAGCAGAACGCATGAAAACGGGAGGGAATGCAAGTATTTAAAATTTACCTAATTAGAGCAGATCAGTTCCGAAAGGAAAGCAAAAATTTCGCGGCGTCAAAAACTGGTGGATAGAATGAGTGAATTCCTGAAATATATATGAGAGAGCGGGACTGGACAGGGTAATGGGGTGTTAACAAGGGAAAAGAAAAACCTCTTACTTTGCCAGGGCACTGCATGGTTGATAGAATGATTTTTTCCTGGCCAGAATGGGGAACTATATGATAGTTTTTGGACTTTAAATTCTTTTTCGGGCGTATTGCCACATTGTTCATTTTGGTAGTTTTTGGTTTTAAGTTGAGTGATGGCTTTGGAAATTCAAACGAATAACTAGATTTTAAATAGCATTGCGAGATCACTGATGAAAGGAGCAAAACATATAAGATAAAGGTTTATATTAAATGATGGAGGATCTTCTTTCTTTCTATTGAACTTCAATAAGATATTCAGTAAAGTTTTGATTGCAAACATCTGTAAAATTTTTGCAAAAAAGAGCCTAATCCGAGAGGTTCTTCTAAGCTACAACTTCAGGCATATTCTTTAAATATTTTATAGCTCTGAATCCGAAAGTGACTCCATTATTACCCTTTAAACGCAAGTTTTTCACAAATTCAAGTTTTTTAAAATAACTTACGCCACATTTCGGCAAACCCTTCATCAATATCCTATTAAAAAAAACCGCAGGTTTTCCGTCACGGGGGTCACTACAATTTTGTCATCATGAGTTTTTTCGGCTCGGTTTCCTCGGCGAGCCGAAGCGAGCCCTCTTTTCGCGTGCGTTGCATAGGGAACAAGCTCTTTCTGCTCACCCGCTAAGGACGAGAGAGAAAGAGTGATGTGAAAGAATAATCTTTCCCGACTTTGAAATTATTTATAAATGGATTTGTGTGATTATATGACATTTTAATCAATGACAATATATCATTTTAATTATTAACTAAAATATATACAGACATATTTAACATATACATATAACCGTTTTCTTACCTTTAGGCTGGCTGAAAACCTCTACTACTTTATTTACGTCCTGGTGTTCTTCTTGATAATCACTTTACGCGCATAGCATAACAATAATCTGGGCCATCACATTCTGTCAATGTTCACTCAGATCTTGACATCCGTCTTTTCCGGGTCTCCTTAGTTTATCTTGGAACGAAACTTTGTTCACATTGCTCCTTATCTAATTATATCCACCACTTTTCGGGGTGGGGAGGAAAACTACAATGGTGGGAGAGAAAGAAAGATAAAGTATAAGGGACACACTACGATGGAAGCAACAGCCCAATTTTCTAAGCTTTTCCATACATTCTTCCTGGGCACATTAATTCGACTATTAGAATCTTGAAAAGTTCTACAAAAATGTTATTTGAACGGCAACCAATTTTACTCAAAACACAACGCTCTTTTTCAACTGGGGTATGAGGCAGTATTTTTTCAAATCATAAAATCAGTCACACATAAGTTAGTCGGGGAATCTGTGTAGGGCGCCATCCCAAAATATAACTCACTCCTTGAGTAATATCTGATTGGATGTGAGAGAGTGTTGGTGAGCATATTCTTTGGCCACACTCATTTTCGGACAACAAGAAACATTTTTTTTTTTATATATGTACCTAAGAAGATAAAGAACTTTTATAATTATCAAAAAGAAAATAGACAAGGTATTAAAATGTTTTTTTTTGACCAGGAAAAAGTTTTTCTTCTTTCCAGTGTTTAGGTTTAAACTCCATAGGTGTCCCAGTGTACGCTCGCGATTTTAAACATAGATTTTAGTGTATCTTAATTGGTTTTGATCGTCAACGTAACATTCAAGCACTTTCAAATCTTATGCAATAAGTATTTTAAATATGTTGCCTTCATCATTTATCATTATTGTTTAAAAGCAGGCTTATCCACATAATCACATTCATTCCTTCGAAATGATGAGAAATGGAACATATTCTGGAGTGCAACTAAAGTTTATTTGGTCCATTAATAATAAGAGAAGCTACTTCAGAAAGAATCCTACATTTTTAGAAGAATCTATGATTTCAGAACACGAGAATCTAACATTTTTAGAAAGATCTAGAATAGTTCCAAGTCTGCATGGGTTTGTAAGGTTGACATCGAGGATAATAAGTTTTCGAATCCAAGAACCCAAACATCATCAAAAAAAATTTCAGCATTTTCAGGTGGATAGAATCAAGGCTACTTTTCCTTTTTGAAGCCGATAACACGAGGGAATGATGCGTTTGCACCAATACAGAAGGTTCTTATTGACCCTAGATAAATTGCGCAGACTTCTTTGCTGCAAATTTAAATTTTCGAGTCAAATCACTAAGTTTTATTTTTTGATTGACATCTTGCGATGGTAGTCGACCTCTATCGACATCTTCTATGGTTATAACGCATGTTTCTTGCCACCTGAATGTCGGGAGTTTACAGAGGTTGCTTCTGGTGACTAATTGCAAACCAGCAGATGGACTTGGCCGCTGGAGAGATTCTTTGGCAGTGAGGACCAGAGACTCACTGCCGATAGTATTTGGATGTCTAAAATATAAAAAAACAGAGAAATATATAATAAATATAGACACACCAATTGATTTTAATAAAAAACAATTCCACCAACATAGATACACTAAAGATTAGCAATCTGTCCAGTATAGGTTTGTCGGTTCTCCTATACTCAATCTTAGATGCACCTAATAAATTGTATTCCTGTGCCATAGCTCCAATGTCCTCCTATCCTTCAACACAGATTTCAGCAACTTTGGTGAAGCACAATTTTTATTTTATCACCAATTTTCAACAACAAAATATATTATTTGACATTTAAATACTGATAATGAAACTCGTCCTTGTAATTTTTATCCAGCTAAACTGGTTTGTGATAATATAAAGAAATTTGTATTCTATTAGGAATGACATTTCACCTAGACAACCTTGGGTTAACCTCTGGACTCTTGTCTAACTGACTGGCCCAATTTCACAACAACGCTTGTATTGAGACGCATGTTTGACATTATGAATTTTGGGAATTTCCCTTAATTTCTTGTGTAATTTTGGTAGCTAAATCAAGCTTTGCAAAATCCAAATGATATATATACACCGTATACTAATATATCGTGATATATATAGTATATATATTCTATATATTATAAGATATATATTTAATAATATATTATATATATATATATATATATATTATAATTATAATAATAATACAGGCCAGGCGTTTGAATAGCTGACACCTGATCTAAAATTTAACGGGTAGCTAACATAAAAAACTGAAACTGATACATTTGAACATTCAGCGGACCATTTTAATAAATGCCGGAAAAGGAAAAGTATTTTATTAATTATTAATAAAATAATTAAAATTTATTAATAAACTCTACATTTAAAATAAATCTGACGGTGAGAATACCATCGTCTTACGCCCTGGCTTGTGGTACTCTTTCGACTGTCCGAGGCGAAGAGAGCGGAGGATGAGGCCCTACACATCTCCTCCCTAGGCGTGAGCGAGAGACCCTCTCTCAAACGCGCGGGAACAGATACACTAGTTTTTTGAACATTCTAAAACTCTGATGTGTAAAACATTTGACAAGCACACAGAGTTTATATTCATAACTCCTCCAAGCTTTTCGAGAGCGAGGGTAAGGATCTCTCCTCTGTTATTGAGATCGAGGAGTCTAAGTATAAATTTCATTAGCAGCTGGTGAGGTGTTCCAGGCATAAGATGGCCACAGGTAAAGATATATAATTAGTTCGCACGGTATTTAATAATTATTTATATTGCAGGTTGATAGACATGAGACTTGTATAATGTATGTTATGTACCTTATAAATATATAAAGTACTATTGTTTCTAGTACTAATACTACAATTTCGTTAAATTATACCTAATCAGGATACCCACTGATAGAATAATTATTATATATATATTGTGTAGGTTATATGATTAGTAGGGTTAGAGATTAGTTAGGTTGGATTCAGGTTAGGATTAGGTAGGTTTAGGTTTAAGGTTAAGTTAGGTTAGGGTAGGTTAGGTTTAAGGTTTAGGTTAGGTTAGGTTCAGAGAAAGGTTCAGGTTAGGTTAGGTTAGGTTAGGTTATATTAGCGTTAAGGTTAGGTTATGTTTGGTTATGTTAGTAGGTAAGGGTTAGGTTAGGTTAAGTTTTTTAGGTTAGGTTAGGTAGTAGGTAAGGTTTAGGGTTAGGTTAGGTTAGGTTAGGTTAGGTTAGGTTAGGTAAGGTTTAAGTTTAGGTTTGGTTAATAACCTTTCTTCCCGTTAAACCATTGTAGCCTTTGCCACTCATTCTGTTATATAATTGTTGTTTTCGGCTTTATGATGTCTCTATTACTTTTCATAACCATTTCACTAATCTGCTCATTACCTGGTACTACAAAAATTTACCCTGATTACTCTTTCTATACCTCCTGTGACCATCGACTTTTCAACATTCGTCATCTTTATATTAATCGTTCTAAAACTGCATTTCAGGCAGATTTTCAATTTTGGAGCTTGGGGGCTGATCCATTTTCAGCCCACCATAAAAAAATGACATAAATCGGATTATTTCAAGCCCGATTTTCTGACTATAAACACAAAATGTACTTGTTTTTGCCTCTAAAACGTTTGATATGGTGGGATCGCTTCAGTGCCCATATAGGCTGTCTATGTAGTACACTTGTGTGTTCCTTTATCAGGACATTTTTGCAGTTGCATCTAAATTGTATTAACCAAACTTTTCTCTAATGGAGTTATTTTGGGAGAAACCATCTAGACTTTGCAAAATATCTGCCAGGGAATTGTCTGTTGTCTGTTCGGAAAAAATTTTTTGAGTAATGCTAGCAAAATGTAAGAAAATTGCCAATAAGAACTCGTGTCCATGTATGTTCAGTAAAAAAATACGGTAGAATACGTCAAGAGCATGACTATTTTTTCCTCAGAATGTTTTTTCAAGTAGGATTTTTGCTGCTACAGTCGTATATGAGCTAATCACCAATTTCGTATAAACCACATCGTGCAACTAAACTCCTCACGTGTTTTTTTCTCTGAGTTTTGGAAAGAAGTGAAGACAAATGCGTCTAGACAAGAGTGAGAGTGTGTGGGAACAATCAGTAAGGTTCTGGACTATGACTCTTGTCTTGATGCTCTGCGCCACCGGGCCACCCTCCGCCTTGATCCGTCGGTGTAGACGCTCACAGAGCCCCCATGGAGAGGCAGGTGAGACAGAAAGGAAGCCTTCAGGAGAGACGGTGGTCCCCGGATTTTGATAAGGCAGACAACCTCATGCACACCACAGGGGGCGGATACAACCAACAAGGGCAGACATCATCGTAGTCAAATTGTAAAAGCAGCCCCGTCACAGGGAGGGCGGAGAAAACGGAACGACAGACGCCACAACCTCTAAGCAAACGGCGCATAAGGCAAGGCTAAAGAGGAACCTCCGCGAATGAGAGGAGACAAAGCCGATGGCTGGGGCCTGGCGGAGAGTGGGATTTTTCCGGTAACCTCTGAGATCAGAGGTAACTTCTCAAATTTTTTTACTTATAATCTTTCCTTTTGGTATATTGCAATTAAAAGTTTTGGTGGATTTGTTCCCTTTGGGACAGAATATTTAAGATTTCGGAAATTTTTTTAATTATCTTTTTTGAGTATACACAAAATTTATTTAAGTATAAATAGTATTGTATCTTGCCCCGTTACATTCATGCCCTAATTTCCAATCCAACTATCGCCTGAAACAGAAAAAAAAAAATTTATCGCAAATTTTTCAATCTCTAAAAATCCAAAAAAAATGGGTTTTGAAAATTGAACAACGTTAGCACAAAACTCAAAAAAAATCGAAAAAGTACTTCTCTACTTTTTAAATAATGGACCCATCATGCATATTTTAAGTTTGATGTCAATTTCGGAAAAATTCTGGAAGATATTTTTAAAGAACATGTCAAAAACATGAAATTGGAAATTGAAAAAACTACTAAAAGAAATGACTACAACAGAAAACACCTGGAAAATTCAACGTTTTAGAGTGCAAAAAGAGCTACATTTTGGAGTTTATATTGTCAAAATACGGCCTGAAAATTCCGAAATTATTATGTCCATATTATAGGTGGGGCTGAAATAGA
>JABUQX010037943.1:25000-38808 GCA_015478945.1 Trachelipus rathkii
ATGCAGGACGTAGACAGTGGCCAGTGAACGTTAGGAGTCACACCACATGAAACCTCTATCTCTTAATGTCTCTGTATCACAGGCGGAATTAGGAGGGGATAACCATACAAAGGTCAGCCTAAGGTTTGAGATTCAAATCACCTTACCTAACGTAAATCCGCTTACCATCCTCTACGAGTAAATAGTCACGTTGATTTACTTTATGTCTTAAAGTTTTGACGGTAATTATAAATGTATAATAACCTTAACCGTTTAGAATCACTTATCAACTAAAGTACCCCATTGATCGGCTCAGTATGCAGCTGATCGTATCCATTTGCATGAAAGTTTCACATCCAGAAACACATACAACGACTCCAGGTGATCCACATATTAAGAGAGCACCGAAACGGATTATGAAATGGGAACGTCTAAGCAATTGAAATATCCTTTATATAGAAAACACCGACAGCGAAAGCAAGATACGTTACTGTGTTATAGACTTCCCTGCGGTACCCCTCTAGACCATTAGGTCTCAAAATGTACTTGAAAGACAGAGTTTAGGACCAGCGAACCTGAAAGAATCGACGCGACATAAGAGACTGAAGGAAGTATATTAGGGAAGCTGTCCCTAAGCGCCCAGCGTAGTGCAAGGTATGAGAACTCCCATTCTCCATTGTGGAATCATAGTTAAGCCTTCTATCGATGATCTGAGAACGCATAGGACCATTATTTATTAGAGGATAAAAAGTACCTCAACGTTGTAAATAATCGTGGTGATTCAATTCAATACTACGGATGATAGAGGTTCCTGATGTGGATCGAATGTATTATCATAAATAAACTCCAAACTGATGGGTTAGGTTAAAAAAGTTACACGCAGGCCCTCCAACGTCGGGAGAATACGAATAGCCACCACCATCTTCTCCATCAACTTACAGGTGTGACAAGTTTTAGAGAAATGGTGACGTTTGGTTGTTTATCTACGCGAATTGGGTAGGAGTCCATTTACCTGGTTTGAGAAATAGGAATGGTGTTTAAAGCCGTAATTAAGCATATAAGCAAACTGGGGGTGAAGATCTCACCTCCCCATGTATCTTAAGAATTAATATAAAAAGAGAGAGAAATCGCCTGAAGCAGAGGCAATGGAAGATGACGTTAACATTTGGGTAGTGAGATACCTCTAAGGGCCTAGCGCTCCATCCTTACAAAGTTTAGCGGAGAAGCCTCCTGAATAATTTTCTTCAGCCCTCGTGAACAATTCTAGATTATAGAAGGATCCCTCACATAAGTTGATGGAAACAGAAAAGTCCGGGAAAATGAGTGGCGGAGCGCGGATCGATCTGGAAAAGGCTCACGTATATTACTACCAAGAAAATTAGCTAGCAGCCAAGTTTCACAGCAATAAAATGGTAATCCCCAGTTAGACAATACAGCACCATGCCGGAGCGGAAAATGATGTCACATATATACGTGGTGCGGGCCTAATAGTTACTGATGTTATTTATTATGTCGGTGTGAATCCCTGTAATAGTGCTTTTAAGCGAGATATTTCAATATTTATAAGCTGAGTAGTACACAAACACCATACATCAGAACTGACAATGGCGTATAATGAATTTGACTAGGTTAGGAACGTAGGTTCGAATAATACATGTTTCACTGGTCCTCCTTGTTAATATACTATAGAGACACGATAAGCTAAGCAGCGTACCTATAAAATGAGGATATACACTTAGACTGAGATAGGGTTTTCTTGTAGGAAGCGATAGAGTTGACGTTTAGCACGATTATAGCCCTTAGAGCACAGCAATCGGTTTTATATACGTTTCATACCTAACGGTGTAGTCATGATTATATCAGAACGTAACATGCATAAGAATAGAGCGAGGGATATGGGCCTCTTCGTATTCACGCCCCTAGAAACATCAATCTCGCAAAATTATATGTGAAATCCATCCGTCAGGGGAAGGTAAAGACGTATTTCTTAGATGGCTCCGAAAGGCAGTTGAGAGACAAAGTAGTACAGTTTGAAAGAAATGGAGGATTACCAATGTCAGCCTCTTAAGTATCATATTATATTAACGGATCCTTATAATGACTTAGTATAAGGCGTAGGAAGTAGAATCAGTCAGGGCAAAAGAGATGTATAAGTTAATTAGTAGAATAGGGTAAATGGTCACTCCCCACAAAGTAAGTTAGCGACTTCTAATCCACTACCCAGATAATTTGTCAATGAACGAAGTAAAGCATACAAGGAGATGTCAAACAAGAGGAAAAGTTTAACGAGATGTCATTAAAACTTCGATAATAAGTTGGTAAAGTATTTCCTGTGTTGAGATGATATAGTCACAACCCTAACGATAAAAGCCTATACTAGTCAAATATATAACCGCACAACAGCCAACTCCGCATTATAATTGGTATGACGAAACCGAGTCACCATACTACCTACAAAGGGGTGGCGAATATTGAAAGTCCTACCCAAAACTCAACTAATGGGCGGGGGAAGGTTTCGAAACAGTTACCGAAAAGATCCCTATTTCTCGATAGTATATAATTAGTACATAACTAGGTGTTAATGGTTACGCAAGGTAGACCAAGAGCATACATTAGTATATAATATCGGGGAATCTGATGGTGTAAGATAAAACTTGGGCAGCTACTAAGCTGTAATGTAACCGAGTTTGGAATGGGGTAATATTGGTGTAAAAGGAACCGATTTTCGTGGAAACTTAGAAATTAACGCCGCACTCACCCTACTATTTCATATTTATCTTATAAGCATATAGAGCCTATATTAGTACGATAATTTTTGGGAAGTATGACTTAGAGGAGGTAACTACTATGAATTATGGACGTAATTAAGCGAGCAAGAAAAGCAGTACGGTTAACGCAAGTTATTTCACATATTCTTTGAATAAAGTAGATGGCCTTTGAGAGTTAATTAAGACAAATTATCAATATAAGTCTATATATTACTAACCCAACTTCATCAAGAAGTTATAAATCGGGTAGTAACCCTAAATCTGATGAATTGATTAAAAGACCAGTATTTGAAAACGAAGACGATTCAGATTCCGCAAGGTTCAGTCTGTTACATTAAATCGTTGATATATGGATATAGGGCTTATATTTCTAAATAGCATTTCTTCATTTTGAATTGCACTTGTCGTTATATCAATCGTAGGCTGCGGGTCTTATAACTAGATATTGAGCCCTAAAACGAGGGGGGTTTCAGCCATTAATAGTTAACCCGGTACGGAAGAGGAAGTCTACATGGAAGAATTGACACAGGAAAGGTTTAATCAATGAGATATAAGAGAAATGATTAAATTCACTATATCCCTATCAACACTGTACTATTTAATAGGATGACGACCTATTTATATATGTAATATAATATAATATATATATACTAATAGCCAATATAAGACGGGCCCAAACCCAATCTCCAACATCGAGAGGGATCTCAGAGGAAGATCAGTCCTCTTATCAGACGGGGGATGAGACAGGGGAATCAACTTACCAACTCTCAGTCCAGTATGTAACGGGACGCATAGAAGGCAACAGGTTTGTAATTCACACCCCTGAAAGACTCGTTATGCGGCGGAGTCATCAATCAGGGATGGCAAGAGGATGGAAACTCATGAACCAAGGAACGGGGGAGGAGGTACCTCGTTAAGCACATCCTTACTTATATTACAAGTATTATTCAGCGAATTCCATGCGGGGGCAGCCAGAGACGGTACAGCGTTAGTACGCAAGAGTTGCATAAGGAGGAGACAGTGGTATCATCACCCCAATGGCTAACGTCATTATAGGAATATCCCCCCGATACAACAGGGGAATCGGACTCACCGTGAGGGTAGCACTTAAGATAAGGTACAGTAATGGGGCTGTGGGACCGCTTGTGATTCCCAAAGTTTAGGGGAACCTATCATGATTTAGTAGAGTTCGGTAATGGTTATTACTATTTTCATTTGCGATAATGATTTCAGAGTAGTTGGACTCGTTGAATCTGACTGGAATATAGGAACTGATTACGGGTCTATAGTATGATCAAGAAGCAAAGCTACCGTAAATAAGCTATCTGGGATATATTACGCCGAAATTCATAAGACTTAGGAATGCTTTACCACATAGCGCTGGCGTTTGGAGCGCACGAGCACGTTTAGGTTAGCAAATCCACCTTATAGAGAGAAACCGGTCGGGTATATAAATACGGTACGGGGCAGAAGCTGAGGATTTATTATAAGAAATCCCGTCGGCCCTGAAATATAGTGAAGAGTAAATTTATAAGTGCGTCCTCTCATGAAATAAGATGATGAATGACATCGTGGCTTGTACAGTAGGATGATTCGTCACATTCTTAAATAAAACTCACACGTGAGAAGGAACGGTTCAGCATATTCGTCAGTTTGGTTACTGTTAGAAGAAAATTAATTTTTAATAAGCCGCTGGAATTTTCCCTACAGGAATGTATGCAACAGAGTTATGCCGGACCATCGAATGGCTTTACCGTGATATTAAGGCAGAGCGGCAAATTGGGGATGATGTCAAATACATTCCATGAGCAGTACCATGCTAAGTAAGTGGAAAATAAGCTCTCCAATTATATTCTACGGAGTATTATGAATCCCAAATATAGGAACCATATCTCACACGCCTGTGCCGATGCGGAATAGAGACTTCCTAAAAAAACCAAAAACTTATTCTTCTTTTATAGGGATGGTATTATAAGATGATGGTGAGAAGGGATGAATGCTTGCCAGGAGAGAGTGCCGCGAGATTTTATGGGGACCGTCGAACACCTCATGTTGATACCACGGGGATTCCCTCAGTATTTGTGCGAGGGTAAGAGAGATTTTGCGGGATGGCGACAGGTTCGATTGCAGAGTAGGAAGATTATGTAGCAACACCCAAAAATAGTGGAAATAGAACAGATATTCTACATGAAAACCGATTCGAATAAAAGAGGGTAAGGAGACTATGTACAAGTTACGTGGAGAATGTCGTTAAAGCCGCAGGGACGCGTACGACCCGAGGGGTGCGAAATAGTTGTTTGTACATGTGTTGTGTGCCCGCGTGGTGGGTGGTAGAAAGAGGAAACCACTCGGTTGTCTACGTTCACTTTATTGATCCGAAGAGAGAAGAGGAGAGAGATCACAGGTTCATAAAAGATTTCTCTTAACCTATTAGTCAGCGATAGGAGGCAGGCTAACACAAAGCGAACTCCTGCGTAAGCTGTGTATGGTACTACTTGGTTCACCGTAATATCTTTTCCTTGGTGCTCTCCGAGAAAGAAAGGGGTTTAGGACGACAATGTTGTCCGAAAACAGATGAAGAATTTATAATATTTTTCTCCAGCCTGGACCTGAGAGTACCCCTTGCAATTCGGGCAGCAACCGCCGCATCTTTCGACAGCAAAGCGAATGGAGTCCTGTGTGAGTATGCTGGTACACACCTGCCCGTCACACCTTGAAATTTCTGGTTACCAAGACTGGTTAAAACGTGCGTCCTGCAGATCGAGCGAAATTTGATAACTTCTGGATGGCATGGAATTATGGGCCTAAATTTCCTGAACATTATTGAAATCGATTACGTCCTTTGGTGAGTGCGGGAATGTTCATACGGCCAAAGACACCGCCGCTATTGCTCGCTTGTATTATCGGTGAAAGCGGCGATTCTTTCTAATCGTCTTGAGGTTCTTTGAAGTGTATAATGGTAGATACATTAACAAATATACTTAAAAATGTTGAGACTAGATCTTGTATGAGGTACCTGGACACAGGTGGGGGTTATTCATCCTTATGAGTGAGGTGACTCTTTGTATTTTATTTATCCACATTAGTATTTAGTGACCGCGGAATAACGTCGCTTATGTAAAAAAATGGTCATATACGAGAAATGGACTTTTCATCTTTTAAGGAGATATTACGTGATACGGATCCACTCCGGTAAAAGCATACACTGTATTATTCCTTAATGAGATAATGTATTGCGAAACGATCGTCATAAGTATATAGTTAACGTTGAGAGATACATAAACCGGTATAATATTAATCGCCCAAATATATGTAAAAGATTGTAAGTCAAACATAATAACTGACTCTGATGTTCGAGAGGCTTGGCACTTTAATTGAAACGAGGAGATAAATAATACCATTACCCTCTTACATTGGTAGAGTCGCTCACTGATGATCCGGTTCAGATTAACCTGAGGACTATAGTTTAAGATCTAAAGTCAGTTCATTTAACTCTGTAAGTTAGAACTGAGATGGCTTATTAACGAGTAACGTGAGGAGGTTGTGAAAGTCGGACGAAAACTAAGTATAAAAGTACAAATGTTAATAAGGTAATATGGTGTACAATATAAGGCTGGGCGGAACCCAGTCACGTTGAGGGTCTCGAGAACGGAACTCAAGTTATCAATAGGGTCGAGGCGTTATGGTAGTCGAGTAGGATAGGCGGGTTATCTATAAACGGGTGTAGTTGAAGAAGCCCGATATTATATTTATATACTCTGGTGAACTAATATATTTGACGAATTGAAGAGGTAACGTATTTTAATCATAGTACACATCATGAAGTCATGCGTATGAGTAGCTTACTCTCGCCAAATGTGAGTATGATGACGGATCAATTCGGTGGGAGTTACAGCAGTAAATATAATATAATATATACTAATTAATTAATATATATAATATATATATATATATATAATATATATAATATATTTATATTATTAAAATAATATTTCTCAATATCATGCTTTTAAATTACTTATATTTTCTCTTTCATATGCATGAAGATAATTAATAGTATTTTTTTATGTACCATCATTAATTTTAAATTAAGACTTCATTACCCTAAATTTGGGGTTTATATTTGCTTATTTATTTATTTCTGGTTTATTCTGTACGGCATTTTTTCATAAATCCTTCGCATGTATTTATCAGAGACTCCTTTTATACATATATAATTATATATATATATATATAAATATAATTATATATATATATATATATATATATTATAATATTATAATACTATATAATATATATATATATTAATATAATATAATATATTATAATATATTTTAATAAATTATAAATATATATGTTACTTAGTATAAATTATTTAATATCAACTAATGTATATTAATATATTATTCTATATAAATGTATAATATATATATTTAATTATAGTATATATATATATTATTTATATATATATATAGTTTATATATAATGGTTAAATTTCTCCAGGACTTTAGATGGGAGGAGTGCCTAATCTTATCGTGCTGCAAACTGCGTCCGGATTTGAGATTTATTCTTTTTAACTTTCTATGAGGTAACTACATATAGTAGAGGTTCTTCCTAGTGAGATTCATAACTAGTTTAAAATCTTTGGCCTGGAAGGGTACTCGTTCATTACTCTTGCACATTTACTATTTAATTTCATTTAAATCTTTTGATATAACTCCCTTTTCTCCGTACTCCGTAGAAAGCATAGCAATATTTTTAGTTTTTAATTTTCATCGATTTGTTTATTTAGGTTTATCACATTAAACATTCAGTGAGATTCTCACAAATGTGCATTAATACAAATAAACAACTTTACAAAAATACAAATTCCAGAAAAGCTTGGAAGTTATTCCTACCTTTACTGCGTTGTACAACTCGGTAAGAGTGACAGTCCGGAAGGTTAAAGGTTCGATCTCTCGCCGGATCTAGGTAGCAATTTAGAGAAGTTCTTTTTCTGGAATAGGCGCTATGCCTGCCCTTAGGTGCTAAATTTGAAAAAAAAAATCTTGAAAGAGTCTTTCAACCTCCTTAGATATTTCACCTAAATTTTTCAAACGTCTAATGGTTTAATAAGTAGGTTTTTGTAATCTTCATAACTTAAAAACCTTTAAGTTGATTAAGTTCAACCAAAAATTTTATCTTTAATTCATTAACTAACGTTTTAAATTTTCATCATATAATTTTCAAGTAATTATTCAAGTTAAGTTTATTTTCTATGGTTCCCTAGATCCTTTACAGCCAAATTTTGTTATTTATGAATTATTTATTTGATTAAGAATTTTAGAATCATATTTTCAAGGGCTTAACCTGTCGTCCGTTGTTTTGATAGCATTTTCTAAGGCATGGGCTGCTGAGGCCGGCAAAATTGTTTTCCGGTCATCAATTTTAAAATTACCAGGCTTCGGAACTCGGCTCCGTCTCCAGGATTTTAAAATTAACCGGCTCCGGCTCCAGCCCCCTCAAGAAAATGTTCTGCTCCGGCTCCACCAAAAACCTTGCCCGGCTCCCCGGCTCCCGGCTGCTCCGCAGCTCCGGTTCCCGGTTCCGGCTCCGCAGCCTGTTTTTTTAAAAAAGGGAAGTAAGCCTAAATTTCGTTTTATGGAAATTCGGAGTAAAGGGGTCTTCTTGTTTCTTCTATAAAGTTATGGCAGTATTCTGAAATTTGGGGAAAGTTTTAGCTAGGGGATTGCTTTTATATGTTTCTGCAGACAACGTACTATAGTGGCATTGGTGGGAACCATGAGAATCTCGGAAGATTTCTCTATAGTCACTTACGAGACTTCATTCAAACAGTGATGTACCGAATCCAGATATTATACATTAAACTTATATAAACATTATAACCAAATTTACACTATTGAAATTATCCTACTTTAAATAATATATAAGAATATGTAAATTTAACCTTTTTATAAAAATAAATGAATAAATAATAAAAAACATTCATAAAGTCATCATCCAATTTCTTAATTATATTCAATATGTTCTCCCACGCATATGGCATCTTATTAATATCTTCCACACTTGTCAAACACCAGCATACTTTCTTGTTTTACTCCACATCCAGTTCATCTGTTTTTGGTTCTCCCATCTTAAATTATCATTAGTAAAAATGATTTCAAAACATTTCACAAGATGAACACTCATTAGCCATTTAACCATGCTGATTAAATTCTTGGATCATACTATATTTAATTTATTTTAATGTTAAAATGTTAGAATGTTAATGTTAATGTTAGTTTTAGTGTTTAATGTTAAATTTTAATGTTAAAAATCATTCTGTAGAGGATCATTAAGCTAGTATTATAAATTATATATCATATATATATATATATATAAATAGGTATTATACTATACTATATATATACTATATATTTATATATATATATATTATATATATAATCTATATAAACTATATATATATATATATCATATTTAATATTATATAATATATATATATTATATATTATATATATATATATATAATTATATTATATAATCATGTTAGAAAATCGATCAGGTAAGAAAGAGCATGATTAACGATTTCGGCATTTAAATGCAATTAAAAATAGAATAAAAAGTAATTGTAAATTTATGAGTTATTCCCCTGGACATTACGTTAAAAACACTAGAAATTAATTAATGGAAATAAAGATCAAACTTATATATTAAAACTCTAATTAAATTCTAAATAGTCATATCAAATTTTTAATCTGAATGAAGTTAAAAATCAAATCAATGTTATTGTAATTACTTAGTCTTTATTAACTTTAATAAGAAATCATTTTGTAGAGAAGCCTTGTCTAATAATAGCAATTAACAAATAATAAATGTTCAGCAAAATATTTTTCAATAATAAATGAAAGATTAAAAAGTACAAATAAATATATTTATTATAATAAATTTAAAACTGAAATGAAATTAAGACTGAAAATTAATCTCATATTTATCAAAAGTAATGAATAGAGTTACAAAATGCCATTCATCACATTAAATAATATCCACTTCATAACTAATCACGTTTCGTTTTTATCGAACGTGTAGTTGTGTTTAGGCTCTTGTCGTTTCTATTAGTACATATTTTCTGTTAGTTTCATTGCGATTGGTTAGCTTTATTAATATAAAAACATTGATTATGTTGCATATATATCGTGGGTTAGTAATATTAAAAGAACTCAGTTTTTTGCCGTATTCTATTAATTAAAGCTATATACGATGTAAACAATAGTTTTTAATGTAAATTTAATATTATGTAGAGATTATGCATGAAAAATGTGGTAAGTGAGATAGGTTACGTTTTGGATTGCCGCCGCTAGGTACTTTATCTGATGTTAAAGTATGGAATTTGTTATGTGAGTAGTATTAGTCGTTGCGTAGGTTGTGTTAGTTTTGTCATTGTAATTATATTTTATAGTGTGGGTAATTGCTATGTTAGCTTTATTAATGTGGGAAAAACAATGTTACGTTCGCATATTTCGATGGTTAGTTAAAGAACTTGTATTTTATGTTATGTTTTAGCCGAATGATACTCCAAATGTGACTTAATCACACTAGTTGGTCTAGTATGATAAATCGAGACAAGGTTTATGATGCATTTTTTGCATAAATGCTTCTGTGCTCTTGTAAGAATACCGTTAATATGTTATAGAGCATTACGCTTGAAGAAAGTAATGAAAGTTTCGTTTGTGCCATGCAATGGTAGTTACTTTATTGATGTTAAGCTTAATACTGATCCCTGTTAAAAGCTTATTCATGTAATTTCGTGCTATGTTTGTCTCTGTACATTATTTTCTTTAGTTCATGTATGCTATGTTAGCTTATTGATATGGAAACTTTGTTACGTACTAGAAGTTTCTCGTTAGATCAGTATGATAATTAACACTGGGTAACAGCCAAAAATTATAAATGAATTCCATGTTATATAAAATTAACGTTGTTATGTTAGAATATGCTTGACAAAGTGCGAATAGAGTACGAATTTTGTATGCTATGTTAGGTACTTTTACTGCTGCTAAGTGTAAACTTTGCATATACTTAACGGGCGCCTGAAGTATCAGATTGGTGATGTGTATAGCTATGTCTGTTCAAACGAAACAAGATATCACTAGGTACTTGATAATGTTTCGAAAAAAGTGGGCGAAGTTAATGAATTCTCGAACTGATTGGTTGAAAAGAAAGGAATTGCTCCATTACCTTTAAGGACCTGCTTCGATCGGTTTCCATCAGTAAGCATTGTTCGCTTTGCTGGTCGATGACATCTGCTACCGCACTTCTCTACGCTCGTTGGTTTGTATCTTATACGAGAGTTTTCGTTTACAATTTTTGGTTTAATTATATGTTAATTTAAAAAAGCGTTGTAAACGTATAGGAACATATATATCGCTGGTCTAGTAATCAAGATATTACAAGCGATAGTTATGCATAGTTTATTGATTAAATATTCAACTGTAGTCAAATGTAATTAACGTTAAAATGTAATAAAGAAAATGTTCAATCGAAAAAAAAATATGCATAGTTTAGTATTTAGCGACAATGTAGTATTAACTGGTTAAGTTACAGGTACTGATTGTTACATGTTGACAAGTTTATTCATATGGAAAGTTGTGATTTAGGTTTGTTGTCTGAATACATTATATTTCTTACGTTCGGTTAATTGGCATCAGGTAGCTTTATATGAATGATTAATAAAGCTTGATTTACACGTTAGCAGAATCATATTCACGATAATGAATCCAAGTAAGATAATTAGAACATGTCTATGCTAATTTTTTGTCTACATCATACCCACTGCTCTTAATGTAAAATGAGCATTGTCCTTGTATAGACGATATGCACTTGAGAACCAGCTAGGAATAGCTAGCGTTACCGTCTTTCTGGTAATTGTTATGTTCAGTTACTTACTGTCTGTCTAAGTGGTGAACTTTGTTACAACCCAAGAATCAATCCTCGGTCTACTCCACTGCACTAAAGCTTCGAAATAACCTAACACCAGCCACCAGACCATCATAGGTATGGTTAATGTTTCGAAACAGTCGGGGAGGCTTAATTGAAAACTTCCCTCGCCCTCTGCCTTATCTGTAACTTTAGTGAACAACGCGCTTCTGGAACTCGTTGCTTAAATGTTAACCAGTTCTTTCGTACATACAGTGCTGTTCGGTTCTGCGCTTCAATGTACATCATATTCTAGCTCACGGTGCATGTATGCTCATTAATTGAACTCACATGAAAATTACCATTCCAGTTGGCGATATGTGTTTGATAGCACGTGATACAGGTTACCTTATACTGCTATGACTAAGTTAGTCAATCACCCTTTACTGTTCCCTCGATTGGGGGTATGACTAGTTATGTGGTATGTTCAGGTCTTGGTAGTACTGCTATTACCCTAATCTATATCTTTATAAATTGTGCAATTCTTGTTCGTACCCGGTATATATACGCTTGCGCTCGCTGTATACCAACGACATGTGTATTCAACATGCTACTCCGCATGTGATGACCTTGAATCCAATAGCACTCAACATCAGAACTCTATTGCGCGTGCACGGTAGCGGGTTGACTTAGCGAGCTGGACAGGCGGTCTTGATTTCATCGATTTCATAGTTTTACGCTCTTGGTGCTCATGTAAATTGTTAAAAAGAATTCAAAACATTTTAGTAAAACAAAAAGTCTCTTCAAACGAACATAAACATTAAAAATAATATCCCCTGACAGAACCAACAAACAAGTTTACTGAAAGATTCAATTAAAAATAAATCAAAGTTTTTTTTAACAAACAAAAGTTTTAAGGCAAAGTACAAATAAAACAAAAGTTCTCTCTTAACCACCAAAAGGAGTACTTACGAAAATGACAAACTAATAAAAATAAATAACACCAACATAACAGCTACTAACTAGCATTCATGGGGTACACGATCGAATATATCATAACTCCATCAGCCTTTACCTGTTCCATTTGTACTCGCACTCGTTAAGTCTACTTTCACCTGACGCTACAGCATTATGCGCCTGTTCCATTGTTAGATTATTAGAGCGGCGAGCTATGTATACGGTTTTGCCTTCCTGCGTTACTATATCTAGTTCAGGCTTCACACTGGATCTGTTAGTTGCAACTCTCTCCGTCCTTACGTACCGCCTCTCTCGTAGGACTTCTAGGACTAATTAGGTCTAGGTTATGGTCAAATTATTGTCATGCTTAACTATGTTATGTCCACAATCAACCCGCGGTATGTCCGAAGCATCACATGTGTGAACAACCAGTATGATAGAGAGTCCCGCTTCTGTCACTGCATGTCCTTAGTTCCTTCTACTGCTGGCTTAAGTCCATGAAAACTTTGTTTAATCTGTAACTGTTCTTGTTCCGTGTTTAAGATGTTGTTTCAGGGTGCTGCAGCTGCACCTTACTATTCTCTAGGTGACACGGATTATATGTGTTTTATGTGAATCTCTTGTACCTCAATTACGTTATTTTCCGCTTCAACGCCCCCGTCAGATATCGATAATTCATGTCTACGGTAATGATTTACATTTTTGTTATGCTGTACTATTCGTCATACGTGTAAAATCACATTGTACAGTCTAGAGCATATGTTCACGCGTGACAATGCACGTACGCTTCTGTATGCTGCACACGATTACGTATACTTTCCCTCATCTGTTAGGATCGGTACTTTGTAATGACTTGAGTGTATCCGCATACTAGTTTAGGTGTTTTGGACTCCTATCATTATATTCCTTACGTTCCACGTCTACTTGATATGCTTAGCTTTATTGAGTGCGCGAATCTTCGTTGTTAGCATTCTTGTTTCATTGGTGCAGCTATGTATCTAGGTCTACGGTTATGTAATGCTTCTATGTTACAACGTAAAATACCCAGTCGATACCCTGTTTACGAGATATGTTTGATAACGGGTCGAAGTAGGGTAGTGTTTTTTTGTCTGCTTATATTCCGGTACTTTGTAATGTTGATTTATTCGTTATTTAAGGCCTGATGTCCTAGGTTTCCTGTCTTCTCCATTA
>JABUQX010037944.1:2500-7500 GCA_015478945.1 Trachelipus rathkii
TTGCAGGGCATGTGATATATACAGCTTTGGGGGAAATTTTCTTTTTCGTTTTGGGGTTTTGAGAATGTTTTTAAGGTGATGTTATTTGATGGAAATGAGGGTAATATTTTTGGTAATATTTGTTTTAATGAATATAATGGTAATTGAGGAATTGGTAAAAAGGGGGTGTTGCTATTTTTCGGGAAAGGTGCTATAGTACCTCTTTTTGCTTTGTTAAATGCTTTTGTGATGAAAAACTCAGGAAAGTAAAGTGATTTGAAAGTATTGTGGATGTAATTAGTTTCTTGTGCTAGAAGAGGGAAAGAGCATATACGAAAGGCACACGGAGAAATAGAGATGAAAGAACAGCTAATTTTGTGTTTGGGGAATGATTTGATAGCCAATGTATATAGTTTGGAGCGAATGTTGGTTTTCTATATATAGTAAAATTGCAAGTGATTGTTATTCTATGTGATTAAGGTATCGAGGAAGGGGATAGAGTTGTTGGAAGGCATTTCTATCGTATACTGAACTGAAGGATGAATAGAGTTAATATAGTTTAGGACATAATTAGGGTTGGTGTTGTGAGGGAGGGAGACAAAAATGTCATCTACACATATCTAATCCATAAACTATTGTTTATAAAGGTGGGTAAAATATAATAAAATTCTGTTAGTTCCCCCATGATATAATATATATATATATATAATATATAATAATATATATCTATATATATATAATATATATATATATATATATATTTATATATATATATATATTATTAATGAGTAATGGGAAACAGTGGGGATCCCATACTCGGGCCGAAAGTTTGTGTAATATTTGCCATTTAAATGAAAGAAGTTATGTTGTAATGAGAGATGAATGAGCTGTTTCATATATTAAAACAGCTCATTAATCTCTCATTACAACATAACTTCTTTCATTTTTATGGCAAATATTACAAACAAACTTTCGGCCTGAGTATGGGATCCTCTGTCTCCCATAACTCAGTAATATATATACTATAATATATATATATATATATATATATATATATATATATATAATATATATATAATAATATATATATTATTATATATATATATATATATATATATATATATGATAATATATATATATAGGAACTAACAGAATTTTTTCATATTTTACCCCCACCCTTTATTAAACAATCAGTTTATGGATTAGATATGTAGATGAAATTTTTTCTCCCTCCCTCACTACACCAACCCTAATGATGTCCCTAAACTATAATTAACTCTTATGTCATTCCTTCAGTTACAGTATACGAAGAAAATGCTTCCACAAGCTCTATCCCCTTCCTGCGATACAATTAATTCACATGGAATAACATAACTTGCAATTTACTATATATAGAAAACCAACATTCGAACCAAACTATATACATTGGCTATCTAATCATTCCCCACACAACAAAGCTTAGCTGTTTCTGTCATCTGCAAATTTCCTCGCGTGCCTTCGTATTATGCTCTCCCTACTCCTTTTCTAGCAACGAAGACACTAAATACATCCACAATACTTTCATATCACTTTACTATCCTGAGTTTTCATCACAAAAGCATTTAACAAAGCACAAAGAGGTACTATAGCACCTTTCTCCCGAAAAATAGCAACACCTCCTTTTTTACCAATTCCTCAATTACATTATATTCGTTAAAGAACAAAATATTAACCAAAAAATATTACCTCATTCCATCAAATAACATCACCTCAAAAAACATTCTCAAAACTCCAAAACGAAAAAGAAAATCTCCCCCAAAAGCTATATATATCACATCCCCTGCGATACTTGCAATAAAACATAATATATCGGTGAAACCATAGATTGCAAAGAAGAAAAATCAAACAAGCAGTGACCTGCACAGGACAGCATTAAATTCAGCTTTAACAAGTCATAGGAGTGTAACACAGGCCACTCTATCAATATCAACAATATAAAGATGATCAGAAATTTCAATCACACGAACCATCGCAAAATCATGGAATCCTTTTTCATTTATAATAGTAACGAACACCAATAAGCATTCCCGGTGAAGTTAGATAGAAATTATAACAAATTGACTATCTGAATAACTATCAAAATCACAGAACACCATCGAAGAAAATAGCAGACTCAGACTGAAGCAACACTGAATGGATGAAGAATCAAGAAAGAAATCGCAGTCCCTTAGCCTGAAGAGGTCCCGCGTGTCGGGACGAAAATTAGTTTTCCCTTTTAAAATTTATTCATTAAAAAAAGTGTCTTCGAACAATGTTTTTAATTGTGTACATTTATGTAAATAAATGAAAGCAACAGTAAAGCATAATTACTAAAAAAAGAATCCAATGGCTTCCTCTCTAAAGTAAATATATATCTACGACAAGAAAGTAGTTCTTAAATAATATATATATATATATATATTATATATATTATATATATATATATATAATATATATATAATATTATATAATATATATATATATTATATATATATATATATATATTATATAATATATATATAATATATATATATATATATATATAATACAACTTATTCTTCTAGAAAATCAATTATTTTCTAAAAATTTCTTTCGAAAATATTTATTTAATTGAATTAATTAAATGTATTCCTTTTTTATAATTTAAATTATTAATTAATTGAAATTATATTTAATTTTCATCCTAAGTTTTAAGACTTTCAGGTGTTTTTGACTTACATTTCTAATTTTAGCTAACCCCGGCCCCGGCCACCGGCCCCGGCCCCGGCCTAAATTAGAGGCAGCCCGGCCCGGCCCCGGCCCCGGCAAAATTCCCGCCCCGGTCGGTCCCTAGTCGCGAGTAAGTTGTTACACGGTACCGCTCGCGCACAGAGCGCATTTGGAGCGGGCGGTCTGCCATGCATGCACGCCAGCCTGCTGTGCATCCCCTATGATATTGTTCAGTTTAAATTTTCAATTAACTCAATAAAATACCTAATAAAAAAAATAATTTAACTACAAGATAAAATAATTTTGAAAATGAAAAAAAAATCTCACTTAATAATGAAAAGTACACAAAATTGACTTTTGAACCTTCAAAAATTTTCATTTAAAATAAATAAAATCTCTTATTTCTGATTTATTTTTCCTGATTTAGTTTTATCCATTTAGCAACATTTCACCATATATATTATATACCTAAATATACATATTTATATATATAATAGTATATATATATATATAATTATTATATATAAATATATATATATATATATATATATATATATATAATATATTTATATATATATATATATATATATATAAACGCTAATAAATTTCTTAATAATCTGAATTACGATCTTCTACTTAAATATGCAATTACTTTCCTTTAAAAGTTTAAAATGAAATACATAATAAAAATGATGTCTTTCCTGTTAAATTCAAAGCCTCCTCAGTCAGTCTCTCCATCACTCCCACTTTTTATACAATCTTCCCCTCCCCTACACCATTCCCTTGTTATAAGTTTAATGACAAAAATTATTAATAAAGACATTAAAATCTACCTAATTATAATGATAAGTAAATAAAAAATTATAATAGTTAACGTCCAAATTTGAGAAAGAAAACATTAAATGATCAAAGAAAATGGAATGCATATTTTATTTTATTTTTTTTAAGGGAAACAAGAGAAATTTTTATTTTCTATTTTTTTCTCTTTTATTTTTCAGATTTCTTTTCGTTTCAAGCGTTTTATTTTTATTTATTTTAAATAGGAAACAGGAACATTTAAATGGGTGTGCGAATGTGAATGGGAAAGAGCAAAGCGATAAACATTGAAAAAGGAGCGTAATAATATACTTTAATAGTGCGATGGCTACTATTGCTAGTACAACAAAAAACACCAATATTTCTTTTAATAATAATAATAATAATAATAATAATAATAATAATAATAATAATAATAATAATAATAATAATAATAATAATAATAATAATAATAATAATAATAATAATAATAACTAATAGTTGAACAGAATTTGTTTAAAATTCAATGTATCTGCTACTCCACATTCATAATAATTATTAGATTTTAATAAAATGGGTTAGAGCTTGAAAAACATTGATGAAGGAATATTAAAACTATTTCAATGTATATTATTCGTAATGCTTTAAATGTATAAGATTTTCCTGTCATTTGAAAAACTTTCGTACTTAAATCTAAAATAAAAGGTAAAACTTTTATAATTTTAACTTGGTGAAGCTTAATGGGTAGCATTTTTGTTTTTAATAAAATTTTCCTATTTTAAAAAAAAAAGGATTTATTTAATAAAAGAGAAATCGAAAATTATGCAAAAAGTTATAAATAGCAAAATAAAATTTACAAATTTTTTACAAGAAGATAAACACAAAAAATAAAAAAATTTCCTTCTTGGAGAAAATATTTTAATTGAACAATTGAGGAAAAAATCTTCATTTAAAAAGTTATTTTATTTCTTAAAAGTTTTTCATAATTGCGACAAAGTTTTCAACCTTATTTAAACAGCAAAAAAATCGCAAATGTAGTTTGAAAAATTTGACTGAAAAAGCTTATAATTAAAAATAAAATTATTTAGTTGTTCAAGGTTGCTTTTCTAATTCTTATAGAAATAAATTTCAATCAACTTTGATTGGCATATTTATTTTGATTTTTCTTTTACGGGTTAACATATTTATTTGCTACTCTAGAGAAAACAGTGAACGAGGGAAACTGATTATGTTTTTCCAGGAATTGTAAATGAGGAAATTTTAAATTTTATTTCTTATTATTTTTTATTTTTTTAATATAAGGGAGGTTTCAATTTTTGAAGAGAAATTTTACAGAAATTTAGCATTAAAATTTGGACGTAATTTCTTCAACTAAATATTTCTTCAATTTTCACGAAATAAAAACTAAAAGACACAATTCCACGGAATACACAACAAAGGTTTTGATTACTCTTCCGTAGTTCTGACAGATTTTTTTTCATGGTTAGTTTAGTGCAGAA
>JABUQX010037944.1:17500-22500 GCA_015478945.1 Trachelipus rathkii
CAAAGAAATTAGATTTTGAGAACTGCAGGTAATAGTTTGAATTTAAGTGACAATACGTTGAACTTATGTTAATGTCTGGTTTAAGATGTTTTATGTAGTAAGCCTCAGCTATTTTTAGTTTTTGAGCTTCGCATGAGGAGTGTAAATTTTGAATGATTGTGAGATATCAGGTATAGTTGTTTTTGTTATGTTCAGTGAATAAAATGTTCGTATATTTTACTAGGTTAAAAGCGGTGTTGGTATGCCCTATCTGTTAATCCATTAGTCGGGTCGACGTACAGTCAGACTCGGGACAAGCGAATTGGTACACGACATGGTTATTAACTGAAAGGGGTATCCTTATAGAACAGGAGCGAAGAAAGTTTTCTTGTTATGTGGTATAGTTTCAACTGTGATTTTTGTGTAACTTGTGATTAATGTGGGTGTTAATATGCCGCGTAAAGCATTCTTTCTCATTTCAAGTTTATTGAAAATGGAAGGTTTAAATAAAATTTCAAATGCTTTCAATTATTATTCGTATTGTCCTGTTTTTTATAGAGTTTGCTGATGGTTTTGGTTATTATTTTTTTCCCGCTTAAATTTAAAGGGTGGTTACAGTTTATCAGGTTCTGTTTAATTCTTTGAACTTCCAACATCAAAAGATTCCCAATCCGAGCACAATTTATTAGCCCTATATATGAGGAGTGTTTTTACAATTGAATTCTTATATACTTCTGGGAGTAGGAGCTGTAATTAAGGTAAAGACCATTATCAGTTGCAGGTAGAAACTATCTTGAAATTTGAAAGGGGTTTCAGTCTAACATATTAATAGTTGGTTCCTCTATGGTTTTCGGGAAATAGTCATGAGGAAATTATTAGAATGATAAACATGTTTAATTATAATATCTATGGTTTCTACAACGGGGACATTCGTAAATAATGATTCGACATCCAGAGAAGCAAGCGTTTCTGAGTTGCTAAGTTTTAAGTGAGATAGTTAATACGGGTTCATGTATAGAATTTGACAATAACGTGCTATCTAAGTAGGACGAATTACGGTATGAGGTATTGAGCAATGTCGATGAGTGAACATACCACAACATAGTAATATCGCGGACGCAAGGGGTGGGCTTTTTCATCTTTGTGTAATTTTAAGGTAGTCCGTATATAATCCTCATTGTAATTGACCAGTTCTTTTAATTGGTTTAGAGAAGATATTTTTGTTTAAATTTTCATGTGCTAATTTTTTTATTTTATTTTTAGTGATATTATTAATGTTTGGTGGAGCTATGGTATATAGTTATCTCAGTGTTCTTAGAATGTTTTAAGTTTTAGTTTGGTGGTTTTATTCATAATCACCACTCCTCCTCCTTTGTCTGGTCTTTTGATTACTATGCTTGGATTCTGTTTGAGGGTTGATATAGCCTCATGGTCTTCATTAGAAAGATTTTTATAATTTTTGTCTTTAAGAAACGAAAAGGAAAAAGTTTTCAAGATGGTCTTCATTTTCCACAGAGATAGTTTTAAGTTCCTGTTTTTTGTGTAAAATATCATTGTAAAGTTTCTCCACTTCAATATATTTGTCAATTTTGCTACATTTAGTTTTTAAACCAAAGTTTAGGCCTTTGTTGAGCAAGTTCTTTTCATTATGATTGAGTTCGTAATCAGATAAGTTATAAATGAAAGATTTATCTTCTTTTAGTATGAATTCGCTATTGTATAGGCGCTGTAATTTGGAGATGTGTCTAAATTTGATATCATTATTTAATTCGCGAAGTTCACGGCAAAGAAAGATGATTGAAGAATAAAAATAAAAATTATTCAATGATCTCCTAAAAATTAATAGGGTTTGTCCTGTTTCTTTTTGAAGCTTACTACTTTTTAACTTTTGCTGGAGTATTTCATTATCAAGGAGTTTTTGTTGAAAGTTTTTTGTAATTTCATTATCTTGTAAATTTCTATTATACAATCTTATCTTTAGAAAGTTTGGAAGAAGCTGATTATCTTTACAATAATTTAAAAATTCTATGTCAGCTTTTGTTTTAATATAAGTTTTACTTTTAACTTCCAATTCTCTGAATAATTTCTTCTGATTGTCATTTAAAATTTTTCTTAAAACCATGTCTAAGAAAATAGTTGCAAAAGAAGTAAGAGGCATATTTAAAATTCATTAGTTCTGATCGGTTTCGTCGAAACGTCGGACATCTCTTCAGAGTTTGATTCTAACATTGAAATGGAATTATATGAATAAAATTAAAAAATTAAAATTAAAAATTAGATTTTAGATTTTAGTATTTCATATTATATTTAATTTTACATGGCGGAGCTAGAAAATGGAATTTTGAGGGAAAACAATACATTTAACCCAGTCTTTTATGTAAAGATATGTTGACGACATCCCTTACTGATATTTTAGGAACCATACGGACATTCATCAGTTTATCAATTACTTGCAAAGCCATTCTTGCCTCAAATTCACATCTGAAATATCTCTAAATAATATTATTAACTTTTTGGATATTAAAATCAAAATTAATGATGATGGAACCTTTTCTACAGGCATACATTTCAAGCCAACTGATAATGGTCTGTACCTTAATTACAGCTCCTACTCCCCAGAAGTATATAAGAATTCAATTGTAAAAACACTCATATATAGGGCTTATAAATTGTGCTCGGATGGGGAATCTTTTGATTTAGAAAGTTCAAAGAATTAAACAGAACCTGAATAAACTGAACACCCTTTAAATTTCAACGAAAAATATAATAAAACAAACCCAGTCAGCAAAACTCTATAAGAAAACAGGACAATACGAATAATACCTCTGAAAAAATTAAAATTTATTTTAAAACATCCAATGCAAAAGACTTGATAAAGAGGAAAAATGTTTACGCGGCATTATTAACACCCACATTAAATCTACAAGTAACACAAAAATCACAGTTAAACTATACCAAAAAACAAGAAAACTTTCTTCCTCCTTCTCTATAAGGAAACCCTTTCAGTTAATCACCATGTCGTGTACTAATTCACGTACTCGAGGTCTGACTGTATCTGTCGAACGTATATTGGTTACACGAACTAATAGCATTAACAGATAGGCGCATACCAATCACCGCTTAAACCTATAAAAATATTACGAATCATTTATTCACCTGAACATACAAAACCACTTCCTGATATCTCCAGTCATTCAAATTTTACAGTCCTCATGTGAAGCTCAGAGCTTCTATTAAGCAACTGTTAGGCTGCTCTTTCAGGAAGTATAAAAACCAGACATTATAATCGAATCAGACGATTGGACTTGACAATTATTTTACTGTGAAAACTAAAATCTAAAATCTAATTTTTTAATTTTAATTTTTTAAATCTTTTAATATATACATTCAAATGTTAAATCGAAACTCTGAAGCATGTCCGAACGTTTTACGGGACGAAAACCGGTCAGAAAGCTAATAAATTTAAATATGGCCTCTTACTTTCTTTGCAAACTATTTTCTAGAATAGTTTTAAGAAAAATTAAATGACAATCAGAAGAAATTATTCAGAGAATGGAAGTTAAAAGTAAAACTATATTATTATTTTTATAATTATTATATATATTATTATTTTATTATTATTATTATTATTATTATTATATTATTATTATTATATTATTATTATATTATTATATTTATTATATTATAATTATTATTTATTATTGTATTATTATTAATATCATTATTTTTATTATTATTATTATATTTTATTATTATATTATATTATTATAATTATTATTATTTATTATTATTATTATTTACTTTTATTATATTATTATATATAATTATTATTATTATTATTAAATTATTATTGATTATTATTTATATTATTATTATTATTATTATTATAATTATTATTATATTATTATTATTATTATATTATTATTATATTATTATTATAATTATTATTATTATTATTATTATATTATTATTATTATTATTATTATTATATTATTATTATATATTTTAATTATTATTATTATTATTATTATTATTATTATTATTATATTATATTTTAATTGTTATTATTATTTTTTATTGTTATATTATTATTATTAATTATTATTATTATTATTAAATATTATATTATATTATTAATTATTATATTATTATTATGTATTATATTATTATTATTATTATTATTATTAATTATTATATTATTATTATTATTATTATTATTATTATTATTATTATTATTATTATTATTAATTCTTATTATTTATTATTATTATTATTATTATTATTATTATTATTATTATTATTATTATTATTATTATTATTATTATTATTATTATTATTATTATTATTATTATTATTATTATTATTATTATTATTATATTATTATAAATATATTATATATTATTATCAATTATATTTATTATTATTATATTATTATTATTATTAAATTATTATTTAGTTATTATTATTATTTAATATTATTAATTATTATTGATTATTATTATTATATTATTATTATTATTATTATTAATATTATTTTATTATTATTATTTATATTATTATTAATTATATTATTAATTATTATTTATTATTATTATTATATTATTATTATTATTATTATTATTATATTATTATTATTATTATTATTATTTTTACACAAACCATCATTAATAAAAATTCTTTTTTAATGTGATTTAATACCGTGCACTGTTTTTCTAACTCGTATCATTTTTTTAAATTACTTCTGCCCAATGTTACGCACTCCATTCACTAGATACAACTTCGTTAGAAATGCCGCCGGTACAAGTTCGGTTTAACCGGCATTAACTAAAATGGAATTCGTTATTAATTTTGAGGAGGAACAAAACATTTTTTTGTCGCCTTCATTTTTTCAATATATTTAAATATTTATTTGTTTAAATATATTTAAATATTTAAAAAATATTCTTCTCTTCCTACTTCAGGATTACAATTAGAAATTTAGTTTATACAAACATTTAACATATTTTTTTTTTACATTTTTT
>JABUQX010037944.1:42500-54817 GCA_015478945.1 Trachelipus rathkii
TCGTGAGTAGATCGGAATGCAAAAAGTAAAAGTTTTATAATCACAAGGTAGCTCTCAATATGATACATAAAAGACAGTTATAATAGGAGTCGAAATGAAAAAAAAAAGAACAAAAAAAAAAAAAATACGAATAAAAAAAGAAAACGAGGACTAGCTACAATAAAGAACAATAGGCTACGAGCGAAAATGGATACATTATATTGGAAATAACTGGTAAAATTTTAATAGGAAAATTGTAATTAAAGGTTGTCCTCTCTCAGGCGCAGATTTACTCTACCGCCCGATGAGTAGGAGGCGGGTCTCTCGGGCCTATCCAGGGAACTAACGGTGTGGTAAAGACTAATGTTCCGCCCACCTCCGGGGAAGGGGTTCGCTCGGTATAACCCACCGCTCTTCTGGCGGTAGTGTTTTGGATTTGTACGCGAGGTTGGAGGGGGTCAATCCGCCACGTCCCGTAACGGGGTATGTGGAAAACGTCCCCCCCTGTATCTTTCTCCTGTTCTGGGCTGAGCACCAACCGTACATTGCCAGGTGTGAGATATCCTTTACAAATAGAACCATCTATATATAATTTTCGCTCCGTTACGTAACATGTAAAAAAGAGTAAAAAAAAAATACAAAAAAAAAAAAAATAAAAAATTATTTGACCTATTCCGAACTATTTACTTTTCATAGTGCGCTAACTCTGGTGCTGTGTGAAAAAATTATTTTTACTCGCATGCTCCCGGTTTCCGTTGAGGACGTTAGAATGAGGTTAAAATCCACAAACCTTGTTATAAGTGTATAATATAATAAATCTAGTAATATGATAGGTATATAATTTCTAAAGATTTTATTTTGTAACGTATACAAGAAAAGAGATTGTATAGAATATAAGTGAGTATACGTATTTAGTATATTGTATATTATAGATTAACTCCTCTCTCATCTCTCTCTCTATATTACTATCTCTATCTCTCATCTCTACTTATTATTACTATTATATAATCTATTCATCTACTCGCTCTTATACTTATATATCTCTCTCTCTATCTTATCTTCTCTCTCCTCTCTACTCTCTCTCTCTCTATATACTTCATCGGGCAATATAATTGATAAAAGTTGTGAAAATATTCTATTAATGAGTGACCGTACAATATATATATCATAAAGTGAATAAACAAGATAATAATGTATATTGTAATAATACAACCCCATAATGCCCGATATAATATTAAATTACTTAACGATACATGATATGATCAATACATTTTTTAAAAAATGATGTGTGAAGTAAAATAATCAATGCAACTATGAGTAGAGTGTATATTTGAAATGAAGATAATAATTACATGAAATGAATCTAATAATATTAAACTCAAATACTTATCATAAATACAATATATAATTATAGCAATGATAAGATGAAAGTAGAAAATGTGAATCAATAACCTTCAATAATAACAATGAGCTTTTCCCTTTCGCGTGCTCAGCGATATTTGTGATAAGAATGATTTCAAAAGATTTTTATGAGTATTTGCATTCTGCAGAAAATGTGGGAGAGTGATTCTCAACTTAACGCATAACTAACCTAATATATACTACATGAGATGATATAACGATTAATAGACTAATTAAATAAATAAACATTAAAAGACAATATAACATAACACTAATCTGGAATAAAAACATAACTTACCTAACATAAGCGTAACATAGCATTAGACAACATAATAGAATTGGACCTAAGATTTATTTGTTTGCATTCAATTAAACATAAATCCCTCAACAAATTTACAATAACCCTACTAGTAACATAAACATATCCCCCAACACTTAGAAACAGTAACGGCAATAAAGCCCATCCCACAACAATACTTTCCTTCAAATAGATGTTAATTTTGGTTCATTTCAGTCTAGCCTTCACAGTTAGAATAAAGAAAGGATTACCTTTAATTGATTAAATTGTTAATATCTATCATTATTTGCTATAAATTCTAATGGTTAAACTATATTAACTACCACGAATATGCAAGTTTGGCGTTTTTCATTCATACGCAATGGCAACAGCGTTAATCTTCAAAGTATTCAATGCCGAAACCTACTGTTGCTTCGCGAAGTTATAACCGCCGATAACGACGATAACCTGAGTTCGTCTTTCATTTTAATATCACATTTATTTTTATATATTTCCCATGCCGAGCGATTTAAACGTCATTTTTATCCTCTTGCTTCATCTCTGTCATTGTTAATTTTAATTAATTGTATCTCCTACACACTCAACGGATTAGGGTCGGGGATGGTTAAAGCACTCCTCCGTGCATAAATAAAATACGTTCGTATAATTTTATAATAATATATTATTATATATATGCCATTGTACAATTATGTGTTTGTTTATAATTACACGATAGTGTTACTGTGACATCACGGTGACTATGATCAGAATATTATAAATATTATACTAGAAAATCTGTTCATCTAGACCCAAAGCTTGATATTATACCACTCATCACAAGTCATTCTAATAATTCAGGATCTAACTTCAAAAACTCATAACAGCGTCAACGAGCTAAATATTATAATTAAAAATGAAATTAGACTAATAAATACTCATATTATAATAATTATATTAGATATTTTAACTATATTATAATTAATTAATAGTTAAAATTAAAATAAGAATTAATAATATATATTTATATTATTAATATCTAATATATTTTTGACTATACTACAAATATTATTATAATAGTATATTATTCTGTAATATTGCAATATTTTTTGATTTAGTTGATTATTATTATTATTTTAATAAGTTATTTTAGATTATTTTGTTATTAGTATTATATTAAATTTAATATTATTATATTATATCATTATTATTATTATTATTATGTATAATTATTATAATTTATATATTATTATTTATTTAATTATTATTATGTATATATTAATTTAATTATTATTATATATATTTATTTATTATTATAATTGTATATTATTATTTATTATTATTATATTATATAATTATATTATTATTAAATTTATATATTATATATATATATATATATTATATTATATAATTATATATATATATATATATCATATATATTAATTATATATATATATTATTATATATATATATATATATAATGAATAATATATATATATATTATAAATAGTAATATTATTATTAAATTTACGTTTAAATTATTTTTAGTATTTAGTAGATTTCACTAAAAAGTGGATAAGGATATAGGTTTTCGTGTTTACTCTGCTGTGGTTTAGTATGAGCTGCTGTATATTTCAAATATATGTTTTTAAATTATGTAAGTAGATGTTTAATTTTAGTATTATAGTGAGACAACGGGATTGCTTTTGATATTGTTTAATGTTCGGCAATGAGAAATACAGAGATACATAGAGTGTAGTGTTCTATGTTATATCTACTGCTATTAGTTATTAAAGTCTCATACTTCATACGGAAAGTAGATTCACTGTCCTGTCTCAAGTTTTGATGCACATATACAAATGGGAAAATTATACAAAATAAATTCTAAATCATTAGTATACATATGAATACTATAGTGTTTAAAGGAAGTATTACATGAATGAAAATACCTTATATTGAATAGATAATGATGGTTTATCATGATGACGAGAATTGATAATAATTTGATTATATAATAGATGCTCACAATTTAATATGCGTATTTTTTTGATAGCAGGAAAGAATATAGTAACATGCTTTATGCGTGCTATAGTCGATACAATGTGTTTGTAGTGCTGTTATTTTTCATAATAAGTTTCTCATAATGTATTGTTATGATTTAATCTGTGTTTGTGCACGCTCTTCTTATAGTATATACCAGTTTTACTTTACGTTCTATAAAATTTGAGCAATTTTCTGCCCCTATTGTTATAGAAGTAGAAAGAGAACAGCTTTCAGGGTTTGTTAAGATGTCCTATAATACCGCCCGCTCACTAGTGTGATATAATACTGATTTAAGTCTCTCATGAGTTATCATATTTTATTATATCACCATATTATTAATTATTTTATATTTTTATTGTTTTAATTAGTTCGTACCCCATTTATTTGCTTTAATTTTTTTTATGTGATTTTGGTTTATTTAATTATTTTTTTTGTACCGTGATACTTGATGTGAGTGTGTATAGGTATGTGAAGTGTTAGTAAGGTGTGTTGTATGTATAATATATATATATATATTATGTTTAGTATTGTGTATGTTGATGTGTTGTGTGTATGCTGGGTTTTTGGCGTGAGTTCGCTGTGTGCTAACTTATGCCCTACAATGCGTGGTGATGGGTCGTGATGCTATTGTCTCTCGTATTAGTCTCGGATGTAACCAATTCTTCGAGTCGGATGTACTCTCGCAGAGTCGAGCATAGTCGTGGGGTGGAGACCTAGGAGATGGGATCGTGTGATGATGAGATATTATAAGTAGTATTGTTTGTGTATTGTGATATATATATATATATTATAGGTGTCTGTTATGTAAATATAAACGTATGAAGAGGATTGATATGTTAGTAGTTAGTAGGCCGGTTAAGGCTGGGTTCATCTATTGACTTTTACCAACGTATCTCTACGTATTATGACGTTGATAGCTAACCAGGAATCTGATGAAATATCACCTATTTGACTATCTCTACCTTAGTATTTTATTTACGTGTCTAGTGAATAGATATACCTCAGCTTAGCCAGTGGATATTCTTTTTCAAATATAATACTTAATTAATCTTACCATAACTAATAATATTATTTCATATAGAAAAATTAAAGACTTAAATGTGGTGTCTGATGTAACCTATATAGTATATATATTAAGACTAATACATCAGCTTTTGTAACTAAACTAGTCTGTGAAAATCTTTGAGTAATTCTCTCGCAAACGCTGATAATGTTATCATATTAGGTTATAAATATCTTTTATATTATCTCACTTATAACTATACTACCATATATATCTTGTGTTTTCTGCTATTTGCTCTCACCTTATCGGAATAATAGATATTTTCACCTCGCTTCTCATTTTGAATATCTTTATCATATTACTCATGAGACTATATGATTATCATTTCTACCTACTAATTCCCAAAATGCTGAGATTCTCTAATTTATATAGTATGACACTTTATTCCATATCTCACTGACCTCCCCCAAGTTGATCAGTAGTTGGAGATTTCCATCAATCCATACTGTTTAGATGCAGCGAAATAGGTATGATGACGCGCACTATATTATAACATTCAGTGTTGATTTCTCACCAAGGATCGCGACTTTTTGGATATCAAGGTCAATATATATATATAACCGATTAAAACAATAATAACAAGAAAAGTCTAACAACTTCTAATGAACACAAGGTTTCCTTTATAGTTATCACAGTTGCTTGGATCTCCTTTGCCTTTGTATATTATGATTTAAATTTAGACATTCTGTATAAATTAATACAAAAACTAATACGTACTCCACCAAATCTTACGTAAGACTCCTTTAATTTTCCATAAAAACCTATTACTTTATATCAAATAAATAAACTACTACCAGAAACTTCCACCATGCTTCCAAAAGTACTTTTCTGGCACTTAATCGCTAATTGGGGGGCGTTCGCGTCTGCTTTACTATATAGTGTGCAACCTCTCACTTGGACGCTGCGAATATACTTAAAAAATTGACTCGGAGGGACTCTTCCGCGTCACTGTTATATACTTATAATATTGAGTTAGGTGAGCTCCGTTAATATCATCTGAAGGGCTAGTAAGCGGGTTTCATTAAATCTTCAACTAATCTTTTTCTCCACAAAATTCATGTTTCGATGCTCATGGGCATTGCCTTATTCAAGGAGAAGAACTCATTGCCTATCGGGCAGGGAAAAACTCTAGTTCTCCATACACTCACTATTAATATATATACTTACTATAATTTATATCTATTTACTGCTTACTCAGTGAAATCTTTGATAATGCTGCATTATTATGGAAGGCCTAAGGCTAGCCGCTTTCAAAAAGAATGAGTGACGATACAACTTACTTGCTCTTATACTTACCTGAAAATAAATTTTGGCCTCTGCCATAAATCTCTAAACTAATATATTTTTAGTAAATCTGCCTTCTCATCCACTTATTTCGACTCTGACTATAGGGTATTCTAGTTATGCATAATACTTATCTACCTACTAGAAAATATGAGCTATAATCTACTTCGGCCTCCTGGCTGAGATTACCTCATAGGAATAATATCACCGCCTCCTGCTTTCTTTCTCCTCGTACTATGTAGTTATCTCACTTATCCCTCTTTACTCTATCATATATATAGTGATATATAGTGAGATGAGGTGGTGGCTTGCGTGTGTTATCTCTCGCAAGATCCTTCACTCGAACGATCTCATACCAGAAGTCTATACATACAGCTGGACTTCCGGATGTGCGAATTCCGAACTAACCCGTGTATTTTTGTATGTTTGGTGAATTTAAGAATTTTGCTGTGAGTGTGTACTGTGCTTTTCTCCTGGAAGTCTTACGTCCTCTTCTAGTACTCTCTCAGTGATTTATACCATACTTCTACTCGCTATTGTGATAGCTCCATTAAAGCAAAAAAAAATCTAGTAACAAGTATTACCATCATAGGCTTGGTTATATGAGTGCAGTGATAGAAGCTTTTTCACCAGTCACAAGAAAATACACAAGCTCCCTAAATCACCTCGAAAAAGGTTATTAGTATATACCGCTTTAGATTACCTTTCAATAACTATCGTCTATAGCTCTCACTTGTTATTCTATCTAAAATCTTTGACTCTTCTTAACTCTCATTTTCCTGGATCATCTGGGAGTCTCATTCCCTTCTTTCAGTCATCAGTATGGCTTTCGACGCTCGAGGTCAACTGGTTACATACTATCCTATCTAACTGACTTATAGTCTTCTGCCCTTATGGGCTATGGGGAGTCTTGGGTGGTGGCGCTCGAAATATCAAAAGCTTTTGATCGAGTATGGCTTGCGTCACTACTCTCTAAGCTCCCTTCCATTGTGTTTCCTCCCTTCTCTGTGCTTTACTCTTGTCAAGGTTTTCTCTCTGGTTCAGCCTCCAATATTCAATGACACTCGTGATGGGCGACTATTTCTATTTCATCTCTTTCTGTTAATATTTGTTTATAGGATGTTCCTCTAAATGGTTCTTAGTTTTTATCTACTCCAAGTATATTCTTACTTTTCAATCAACATCTCCTTACTAAGCTCATGTATTAACTTATTTCTATAATCTCTCTAATTTCACTTCTTATGTCCTCGTTAACTGATATACTATCATAATCTATTCACATTCTTATCCATATCTATATTTCTCAAATTATACTGCTCCTCTATTTGCATTCATCTATAGAGTTGCCTCTCTGATTATATCTAGTACTTATTCCGATTCTATTTCTTATGGCGTCCTGCTGATGTGAGGATATTATACCGTGATAGGTGAGTACCGCTCGCAATCACTATTACCTGAATTCAATACTCTTTGATAACTACAACTTTCTTATGAATCTCCCTCTCTCAAAAATATAACGTATCTCCTAAACTTTCTATCCTTCGATACTGATTCTAATACGTGATCTTAACCTGTTGAATAAAATGAAAAATCTATTCATTTAGTTGAACAGTAAAAAAAAATTGTCTTGTAGTGAATAAACCTATCATATCACAACGGGTGGCTAAATAGGTGAGCCTCTAAGAAGGATTGGTAGAGTTTTCTGTTCAAGGTTGCGGAAATATATTTATTTCTTATAATCATTGCACAAGCCAGTATTATCCTATAGTAATATAAGGCTATACTTATATTTTGCCTCATTTGATTTGATGAATATATATATATATAAGGTATCTGATATGACATCTAAATAGGGGTGTGGGGGGGCTCCGACTCACCCTTCTATTGGATAGAGTTTGAGTAGTCATATATAGCTAGATAGGCTAAATCTACAACTTCTCTTCCTTTCAATAAACTTTCTTGATTTTTACAATCAACAGGATCAGTTTGTAACGATGTGGATATTATAGCACTATATACCTTTATCTTTTATTATTTTTCTAATTTATAGGTTATTATTTATTAAAAATACTTATAACAACGGTATAGATGCTCAGGTTATGTTGGCCTCGCTATATGACATTTACCATCCATCCTAATTATGCGTATTATCTCACGTCTACCTATTACGAAATTACAAGGAGTTATCACATATAGCTATCTCGCTCAATATGAATATTTTAGCTATTATATATAGTGGAAACATATTTGATATAAACTCACTAAGTACATACGTTCTAGTTGTTATTATATTATGGTGAGTAATTGGTTCCACTGTAGCCTCTCGCCACTGAAACTATCTCATCTAGTCCAACTCCTCAGTATTGCTCACATTAAATGATTAGTTTGTCTACCTAGTTAATACAGGAACATGTATATATGACATCGGTTGTCGACCTTGTTCTCAATTATTAGCGCCACTCGGCGCGTATCACAATAAGAGGTAATTATACAGTCTAAAATTATATGAAAAATTAGAAAAAAAATAGAGAGAGAATAAAAGAAAATTTTTACGTTGTATGTTATATTTCCTGCCCCCTCACTATACCTTTAAAGGGTGATATATACCCATTTATATATATATTAATATATATATTACTCATAAACTTACAATAGCTACAGCGAAAAGAATACATTTTTTGGAATCCTGGTATAATATGTAATTTTGAATATGAAAATGTAAAAAAAATATTAAAAAATTAAAAATAAATATATATAATTTGACTAATAATTATATATAATATATATAGTAAATATGATAATTAGAGAGTCCTTTGTGATAGAATACCTTTTATTTAGGTATTAACTACGTTAAAATAAGAAATAGATACTTTCTAATTAAATTTTGAGTATAAATACTTTTTGCTTTTCTTTACCTAAAAGAATACCCCAAGGGCCTTATACCGCACGATGAACAGGATAAGTCTATTAAGGTCTCTCGGCTTCCGGGGAACTACGGTAGGTGAATAAGGACTTAATTTATCTCCACCCCCTCCGGGGTGAGGGTCTCCGGAACTCCACCTAACTCATTTAGGTAATATTTTGTAGGTTTATTATATATATATGTCTGCGGGGGTTCCTCCGGGCCCTCCCTATTACTGCGTATTGGAAATAACGTCTCCATATAACTCCTCTCCATTGATATGTTCCTCACGTTACTGAGCTCGAGTAGCCCCTATACATTAGCTCGTTTATAATACCTTTACTAATATTATATAAATATTATAAATATATATGTTCCCTACTGCTCTCTCTTGAAGATCCAAATATTTATTTTATTTATTTTAATTTATTATTTCTTTTAAATTATTCTCAGTTCTAAATAAAAAGTGAATAAAACTTTTTCTAAGTAATGTTAATTTCCTTATTCGCTCTTATATAAGCCTATTGTAGTTTTTGAGATATGAAATTTTTTTTATTTATATTTTTATTTTTTTTTTTTTTTAATTTTATGTTTTTTTTTTTATACAGTTTCCGGCAATAAAAATATTATTTAGCTCAAGTAATGATTATTATCCTAAACAATATGTTATTCGCTATTTTCCTATGTATAACTATTTAGTTAGTTTTGGTAGAATTATTGGATGCGATGATAGTTTGTCGCTTTCTAATAAAACCAAATCTCACTCCTATAAAAACATAATAATTAATATTTACATACTAAATATTTTGTAATAGTATAATAATATATATATTCACAATGACTACTATTATAATAAGTGAGCTTCCACACCTTTATAATGGTAATATATTAAAATTTTAATATTTTAGATATTATTTAAATGCTACTATTAACTAAATGCATTCGATATCTAATTAATTTTAATTTTCAGCCTACGACTAAAACGTATTAAATGTCATTATAATATATATATTATGTTCACTCAAAGAGTTATTGAAGGTATGATACTTATATTTTAAGTAAGTTAAATAAATTAGTTATTCATATAAGTAAGTTACTTATATATAATTAAATCACTTATGGCAAACTATTTACTTATATAGTAAAATAATAAGTTATTACTTGTAGTACATTACCATAGAGGAGAAAAGTACGTTGCGGTAAGTTACTTACATAAAGTAAAGAATAAAATCCTTTTTAAGCGTTTTAAATAAATCCTGCGTGAATTTTTTAACAATTTGCTTACTATACATATAGTTATTTGAAAGGGATATAATATAAGAATCTAAATATATACACAAACATTTATATATGATATATATTAATATATTTTATATAATATATATATATATAATATTAAATAGGATTAAATTCTTTACTGAATATACCCGCGTATATATATTATATCTATATATAGTAAGTAATCTAAATATATACACAAACATATAATATGTTATATATTAAATTTTAATCTTTTAATGATGAGAAAAAATATGATTAAATATATATATTATATACCTCCATATAGTATATAATTAATATAATATAGATATATATTTATATATATATAATATATATTATAATATAATGCGTAAGTCTAAAGCTTATGTAATAATTCTATTCATATTTTTAACTTATACCCAGAGACACTAATTTATTTAAATATTATATATATAATTAATAATTTATAATATTTATCTATTTTTCTTGTATTTGAAAAAAAATATTTACCTCAATTTTAATTGAGAGTTATTACGTGTTGACTTTTTAGACTAGTTGCTTAAGCCTAAGTCGTAAGTCTGTAAGTTTTAAAGTAGTTGATCTACATAATAGAAGAATTATATAGTTTTTTTAATGTATATATAGTATGTGTAATGTTATAAAACGAATATTTACCTATGGTGACGAGAGAGTTTCATCTACTACACTTGTTGTCGGTTATTAATAGAAATTATTTTATCTTACGTTGTAATAGATTGTTTTCGGGGTTTAAGTAAAAAGATTCGTCGCTTTATGAAGGATATATTCAACTGATTCAATTGTTAATGGATTAGTTAAAATGTTTTCTATCTCCGCAACCATAATACCTCTCATGTGGAACTGATTCTAATTTACCTATTTACAGTACTCCATATTATAAGGTAAACTATCATTATATATATAATACGGATATTGTATGTGGAAATCCTTGTAATTGCACAGTCCTATATTTAAAAAAAGACTATCAACACACATAATATGATATATATAGTTATATTAATATTATATATATATAATTATATATAGATATTAAATTATATATATTATAATAATATATATATATATTAGTATAATATATATATATTTATATATATATTATATTATAATTATATATAATTATATACTATATAAGTATATAATTAATATATATATATTATTTAATAATTAATATATATATTAATATAATTAATATATATATATATATAATAATATTTATCAGGGTATATATATAATATAATGCTAGGGCTAGTATCTAGGTTAATGTTATATCAGGCGAATAACTGTAATCATTCTCCTCATGGCAGATGGATTCATGTGTGATGTGTGGAAAGGAGGTTTTGGTAGAGATCTAACAAAAAGAGGTGGAGGGTGTTTGTATAGATAATTGTAGAATTAATAAGTAGTATTCTAAATCGTTTGATAAATCTAGGATAAGATTCTGGTTTATTTATTAAGCGTCAATATTGATTTTCATCAGACTAAATCGAATCAACGCGGCGAGGAGAGAAAAAAGTAATGAGAATCATAATCTCCTCTGAGCTGATAAACCTCAGGGACAAATTTCACCCTCAAATTAGATGAGCCTTTATCCCAAAAGCAAAATAATTGATGAAATGAAGTAATTGAATAAATAAGAGAAGTGTTGTGATTTGTGTGAGAAGAGAGAATAGTTAACAAATAATAACTTCATAGACTTGAAAGTTAATTGGAATGGAGTGAAATGTGCTGAAAAGAACTCTGTTGATGTTGGTTATTTTGGTGAAAAATTGCGTAGTCAATTCAAAGTTAAAATGGTTTAGGATTTAAGATAGATCTCATGGTAAACTATAACATTTATTTATTTGATAAAGCAGTGAAAGGAACTGTCTCAACAAATATTTTTATATAAGATCTCAAAACTCACAAAACAAACATAATAACAACTACGATAAAAATAGAGATAAAATCAAGAGCAAAAAATAAAAATAATGACAATAACAAGATTATAGAAAAAATAATAATAAGTGAGAGTAAACAAAAACAAAATAGGACAAAAAAATGAAAGTCGCTCTTGGCAGACACAAATCTCTCGA
>JABUQX010037945.1:0-10000 GCA_015478945.1 Trachelipus rathkii
AAAGGAGAGATATATATATAATAGTATTATAATATATATATTAGTATATATATATAATATATATAATATGTTATATATATATATATATAGTATATATATACTATATATTTAATATATACTATATATATATATATATATATATATATATATATATATATATATATATATATGATATGAATAAGAAAAATATTGTGAAAAATTTGACAAAAAATGACATGGAGGGGCTCCAGCCCCTAACCCCATTTTTAGGGGTTACAGGTAACCCAGGGGTCTCAAACTTGAGACTTTACTATTTATTAATAAATGAATTAATATTGTGAATTTCAAGAACGTAGCTTGATTATAAGGGGTACTTTACTCATATGAGCCTTTTCTAAGGTTCGGTACTTCTTAAATTTTTTGGTTCAAAATGATACCGACTCATAGAGCAATTTTAATTCAATAAATTTTAATTTTTATATATAAATGATTATTAAGATTATTATTTACAAATTTTATTAGGAAATAAAATGACGATTAATGCAATCTCAATCTCCTTGATCACGATTGCAAGTTAACCACTCGCGAATCCAGTCATCAAAACCCAAAAGGAAAACTGGCCACAAGTGGCAAATGAAGTAATTTAAAATAAATTACGACATTAAATTCCCCAGCCAAAGGAAACCAACAGAGGAAATATGATTTGTTTTCGTAAGTTTAATGTGAGAAATAAAGAAATAAGTATACCTTACATTCGCCAGTGAACTGTGTCTGAAGGAAAGGATAAGTGGTTCAATAATCGAGTAACTAACGATGAAATATAATCTCTCAAGTCTTGCACATTCTAAGTTCGAAAAAACACTTCAAACTGTAAGTAAATGACAAACTGAATTACATAAAATTTTCAGTTTACGGGGGGTGGTTTTAAAACTTGAAAGCCAGGTTTTTCAAGTTGTAACCGGTTGGTTACTTTTAATAAATTTTTAACAAATTGGAGAAAAGGGTTAATCAACCTGAACCACCAACAACACCAAAGTCAAGGGAACTTGTAAGAGTGTATGTGTAACGGACTACTCTTACGGAAATTCTTTCCCCTAAAGAAATTTCCATCCCAACACGACTGTTTTCGACGAAGTTCTAATATTTTGATGAATAATATCATTACTTATTTTTGCTGATTTATCTGAGAGCAAGTGAATTTTGAAACGAATGTACAAGGCTATCGACATTACATTACAAAGCAGCCTGTATTTATAAAGAACCGTAGAGTGATGGATAGCACCCAACTTGCCGTACAAATTAAGCAGACCACTCGGGACTATGGGAAAGGAATACACAGTTCACGTTTGAAATAAAGTATAAGTAGGAAATTTTAAAAGATTATTTTTATTTGTTCAATAGTAAAAGAAGTTATATGATAAGTTTTTTGATGTTGTCTAAATGGATAATAAGGTTGTCGTCGAAGCTTATTTCGAATCGAATATAGCTTTGATCCGACGGGAAGCCAGGATGTTAGCCTGGCGGCAGTTCCCAAGGGGAGAACTTGATGTTGTAGGTGATTCTTCTTCTGTGGAAGAATCATGAATGTTACTATGAATTTCCAAAGGGTAAAGATGAAATGAACTGCAGAGTTAATTTCCATCCGATTCTCACGTAGACGCTCAAGGAACCGATACGTACATAGGCCATCAGGGGAAGTATTAAAACTTCTTACAATATCCCAATTTCCATTTAAACGGGGACCCGTCCAATACTTCACCCACTGACGACCGTCTCGACAGTTACCATTTTGGGCGATCAGATTTGTAGTAAGATTGCCTTCATTTAATAAAATAATCACTTTCCCATTTTATTTAAATTTCATTTACAAGGGAGAGGATGTATTTGTAGCGTTTACCAATTTTTATAGGATCTAAATATGTGGGATCCATTTCAATAAGTTCCTCTGGAACTGGGAGTGAATTTAATGTATGCCCTGTTAATAAATGAGAAGGGGTGAGTGGTTCCTCACTGTTGAGGTCATCCCCTACCAAGGTGAGAGGACGGCAATTCAAAACCGCCTCTACTTCGATTAAAATTGTGTAAAATTCATCATAAGTGATGAGGGCATTATTAAGGGTACGTTTCAAATTTTGAGATAATCCAATGAGACATTCAAAAAATCCTCCGTAGTGACTGCTAAGAGCAGGATTGAACCTCCATGTAATGGAGTATTGACTAAAAAATTGTTTTACAGATGGTAAACTATGTAACTGTTTCAAATAATCAGATGAAGCATGGAAGTATGTGGCGTTATCTGAATAAACAACAGAGGGAACACCACGTCTACCCATAAAGCAGCGGAATGATCTCAAAAAGAATTCTGAGCTATTGTCTAAAACGAGCTCGAGATCGACTGCTCGAGTCGTTGCACAAGTGAATAATACAATATAACATTTTGTAGTAGCTGTTTTTGAAGATCTAATTAATAAAATAGAAACCTGTCAGGTCAGATCCCAACAATAGTACAATGGCCATTGGTGTTTATACTCTTACTTTACAATGCAGCCAGAGGGGCAGACTCTAAGTGAAGAGCTTGTAAACCGGTTGTACAAAATGCATGGGTCTAGTGACCTTTTTAATATTGGTTCTCATATGGGAAAAATAATACTTTCTGCGTATTATTAAAAGGAGCTCAGAGGTTCCTAAATGATGGTAAGATATGTGGGTGTCCCATATGAGGAGCTTTATCAAATGATGATTAGTTTGGGATAAATCAGGGAATGTGTGTACATAAAGGTCGGAAAGAGTTTCCTAACCTTTCATCACACACCTCTAGAGTATACATCCTTTACTATATATTAAGTTGTTTACAACAATATGTGTAAGTTTTTTTTTTGTTTAATATAACAGTCTATTTCAGACTGAAAATGCAGAATTTTGCATTATTTAGAATCCAAATACTGAATCCAGAAATTTTGTTCTCTCCTCAATAAACGAGTGATGGAGAAATTCCAGGTTTTACGTCAATTGATCTTATCTCTAAGGGGGATTTTATTTAACAGAGTTTTTTCAATTTTTTTATGACTCTGATACTAAAGACTATTATTTTTATAATTTATTATAAGATGAATAGTTCTCACTGTTCAGTATACTTTCACAGAAGTACTGTCAACGCTGAGATCTATTACATCTCTTCCTCTTCATTTTCTGTGAAGAGGAGGAATGTTCCTCAGGACTGGCCAGCTAGAGGGATTTATAGAAGCCTAAGTTGGATCCTGGATTCCATAAACTCAGTAAGCTAATATTTACAGTCTGACCTCGCGGGGAAGCAAACGGTCAGCAGGGTTATCGGAAGTAGGGACGTATTTCCACTCTATAGAGGGAACGCTTTTCTCGGAATCCTCATGCCACCCTATTCTGGTTGAAGAGTGGGAGTTTGTTTTTTGTGAAAAAAAATCCACTGAAAGGTGACTGACCTGTCACACCAAGCATATTTTATTCCAAAGTTTAATTATATTTTAAACGTTGCTACTTATAAAATTTAACATTCGAGTGATACATAAGCTTTCTAAAGCTCGCGAAATGCGAAAGCTCTTAATGGGGGATACTATTTTTCAGCTTTTGTAATAGATATTCCGAAATGCGTGTTGAGGATACTGCATAAAGAGACCACGATACACTACTCGTACCCTTTATGCAGTAAGAGGCCCAGATCATCGGAAAAGGCGCTGGGTTCCATCAGTTAATTTGAGCTATACTAAGATTTTCCCTCGGGCAAACTTTAAAGATTCCAAACATTGTTCAAATTGACCAAGTGATCTCCTTCTCTTTTGAACGATCAATTGGAATCTTGTGGTCCAGTCAATGTTTTAAGTTTGCGCAAAATTTTTTGATATGAAGCATTCTTGCCCGGTCACTTAAGACATCGAGGAAGGTGACAAAACACCAAGAGGATCAAATGCAGATGCTATACATCTATAGCAGTAATTTTACGTTATAGATAATTGCATTCTGGATCGAGCTACGAGTGGGTCAGCATGGTATCCGAAGAGGTTCCATTCCAATTCCCTACAAATTTTTAAAACATGTTTTCTATTTGCCCAATTCCATTTCCTTGAAACATAGAGTACGCGAGAGATGAGTTGGAGCGACCACTCTCTTAAATTTAAACCAGCCTCTGCAAACAAGGATCTCTGTGTTTCAAAAACAATCATTGTTTATTTCCTCCTCGGTGTCAAATGTACCGAAGAGGTTATCTACATAAATTTGTTCGAGGATTTGTATGCCGTTTGGGATTTATTTACATGGTGATGGAGGCATGCTGCCAATAAAAATGGACTACAAGTTGCTCCAAATAGTACTGATTTGAACCTATATGTCACTATAGGCGATTGGGGGTCTGAGGGGTCTCTGACCCATAGGAAACGAGTTGAATCTCGATCCTTTTCTGCTAAACGAATGCTAAGAAGGCGATCTTTCGCATGTCAGATGAAGTATGCACGTACTTTTTAATTCCAAATCTTAATAATAATTGTTCCCAGTATCTGTTACTCAGTGGAAAGGACGACTGTGAAACCTGAAATTATAAACCTGGGGTTATTTGGGCGCAGTCATAGACTAAACGAATTTTAAGTTGCAAAGGAAATTCTTCTTGCGCACCCCAGATTCGGAGTAAGTAATGTAACTTTGGCTTCAAAGGATGGAAGGGGGTGGAGGTATTCACTTCTCGATGAAGTCAAGGGAGAGCTGTTCCTTTTTCACATCGTTGTATGATTTTAACAATTCAGGTTCAGTCCTGAGCCGTTTTAGTACACTTATAGAGTCGATCGTTTCGAACACAGAGTCTTATCTGTAAAGTGGTGGACGATTAGTAACGCCATGGCATGACCTACATATTCCATTTATGAAGCCGCATTTCCTTAACTTGAATCAAGCGGTGTTCTTTCCAGCTAAAAGTAACACTGCTCATCCAAAGCAGTGATCCAATGTTGGAGAGAGACCATAAACGATCAAGGTCGTCCATGGAGTTTTTATTGTATTCCTCCTCTGTAATTACAGAAGGAGGGGGAGAAGTTTCCTCAGCCGAGGAAATATGTATATTTTTTATATTTTATATTTAAGCAGTATCAGTACTAAAAGCTTCAGCTGAAGCAGATAAAATATTTTGATCAATATTTTCAACGATGTGAGAGTCCTCACAAGTCTCAGAGAAGACAAAATTCATATTTTTTGTACTTTTCGAGGGGAAAATAATAATTTTTTCAACGGGGTGATGCTTATCAACAACCTCAGTTGAGGTTAAATTCATATTTTTTATACTTTTAATATATGGAAACAATTTCACAAGCCTCGTCCGAGGCAGACAAAACCTTAAACCTATTTACTAAATCTAAATATTCCTCTTTGAGAAAATAAGAAAGTTGATCGCATCCCCGCGTCGGGTATTGCGCCACCGGGGGGGCCCCCGCCGCATTCATTTACAACTTCCCCTCCCTCGGCCTCTTCGAAGGGGGGTGAAGGATTTAAATTTAAAGAGTCCTCTGCCTCAGTTATAGAGAGGGGAGGATTTTCAACTAAAGCTAATGGTTCTTCCTCCTCAATTATAGGGAGAAAGGAAGAATGATTCATATTTTTATGATTAGAATGGCTAAAACTAACTACTGGATTAAAAAAATTGGACTTAGGCCCTAAAAGAAAACAATGTTGAACTTGAGAATCTTTGACGCCACCAGAAAGGCAACAAGGTAGTTTATCCTAAATATTTACCTACATTGTTTTTTAGCATTCTTTACCAATTGTTATATTTTCTCAACTATGATTGGAGAAAAATGGGGGAGTTGTCACGGACCTAGGAGGTAAGTCAATTCCGTAATACCACTTGAAGTCATGATAGAGATTGGCAAGTGAATACAGATATTGTCTGAAGCTATTTGTGTGTTTTCAACAAGACCCCAGGTAATTTGCTTGATCAATTTGGGAAGGCGATCTACTATAACAGCAGATATAGGGATCACCCCCTCCTTGGTACTGATGTTTATTGTGACCACATCATGCACCGAAGGGGTGCCCTTTTTGTTAATACCATTTATGGAGATGTTAACAGTGGAATGAGGAATACAGTTTAATATTTTAGCCACTGATCTCGATATCAACGAGACCTGGCTTCCCTTGTCAACCAAATACTTCGACAGATGGGTTTGTCTCCTTTTTAATTTTTAAATCGCCATGGAAGAGCTACACCGTGGCATACCTGGGCCAACAAGGTAGAAGTTAGTGTTAAAAAGCAGATTGGGGTAAAGTTGCAACATATTCTGTTTGTTTTATATCTGGGTACAAAGGCAGTATGAATGTTCAGGACGATTGTATCACTTAGCAGAACACATTCACAGTGTTAGGGAAATCAGAAATATGGATGGTTGGCATACTTAAACACTATTTTCGAGCCACCCAGGTGATTGTTAACAGCAATTGCATTACGAAGTTCAAGGGTATTTAAAAGACTACAGTTGGCAGTGTAGTGACTGCTGCTTACAGAAACGACATTTTATAGGGTTATTTTGATTATTATTATTATAAAAATGTATACTGTTATAATTATTTGAAGATGACTTGATGGTAATATTGATGTTATTATCTCAATATGGGGCTTTATTTTGATGGTTTTAGGAAGTTATTATGTTGTTAAACCTATAAAGTTGTTATGTAAAATTAGGTTCTTTGGGTTCAAGGTTGGTAGTTTGGTTTTATTAATTGGACTTTTGAGAATGGCTGAGTCACATTTGTATTTAATAAGTCTGATTGTTTGGGTCCTTGGCCCTTGTGCTTTCCATTTTATTATTGGAAGGTGAGGTATGCTCAGAATTTTTTTAGGGGGTTTTTTATTGTCCCTTGTGGCCTAATGTTTGTCCTGAGGCCTCTAAAACTGAAAGGGCCTGGTTTAACATATCAAAAAAGGAAATCAAAGGGTCCAATTTTACCACGAAATTTTTTTCATTTTAACCTTTTTTCTTTAATTTGTTGAAGGCAACATTTTTGGGCCCATTAAACACCCAAGATAAGTGCATGCTAGTAACAGTCATTGATGGTCATGCCTTAGACTTATTAAAGATTCGACATAGCAATGTACATCGGCTTTAAAAGCATACAAATCAGAGTTATTCATACTCGGAGGGGTTAATATAGGTAATTATTAATATTAAGGTCTCCTTGACCTTTGCAGGGTTATCAAAATCTTCCTTAAGAAGATCTCGAATAACTTTATAATTATCACCGGTGATGGCATAGCCAGATACCATCTGTTTTGCTGTGCCTTGAAGGCAATCCAATAATAAATCAAGTTTACTAAGGTCAGAGTAATTCTGACTTCCGACATAGTTTTCAAATGATTCAATGAAAGAGGCATATTCTAAAATATTGCCACTAAAGGTAGGTAGTTTTTTAATGGGACGTTTAAATGCCTCCGGCTCTCTAGGGGTAGCCGGGACAATCGGTGATGTAGGACCCGCGAAGCCTGATCGCGCCAAGCCCGTGGTTTAATTAACCTGTTTTAAATTTGATTATTTATCGAGCAGTACATATGTCATCTTTAATAAGGCAGTAATTAAACCCAACCCTCTTCATCATCAATATATTCATCGCTCCACAATACTTGGCCGGATGCTTTGTCGGCTCATTTTTCAGCTTAATTTAATATTAACGTCTTCTAGTCTGTTATATACAACTTTAAGCTCCTTAATTGTAGCTAATTCGGTCTAATAATTTGTTATCTTTGCGCTTGCTTAATCACAGCCTTGGTAAGCACGACTCCATAATGTTCTATACGTCGCACTATTTTGTGTGCCCATATAGATTTTTGAGGTCACTATCTGATAAATCCAGACATGGGAGCCACAGCATTTTTATCAATCAAAAAAATCCTTTAAACCATTCACTAACACCACGACGAACACCAACTGTGGTCTTGTGACCCCTTACCACCATCACTTCCAATCTTAAACTGTTATTTTTACTAAGCAATATACTAGCTCATCACCTCGCCGATAACTCGTTGTCGATCACTGAAAGTACCTACTGTCACAGCTGTCATTGACACCGAGAAATATCACTATTCCTACCCCCTATTCACTCACTACCCCACTCAGCTATCTCACTATAATATATACCTCACTATATAACTTCCATATATACTACCTAACCCACCACTTACTCATAAACTACTATCACCCTACTATACCACAACGATTCGTTCTCTCTAATAGAAAATATCTGACCTACTGGTCAATAGGGTGAGATGGTGAATTTTATACTATAATACCCTATACCATGTGAAATATTACTATACTATATACTAGTATATGATATATCATAGTACCCCTATAATAATATCTATTATATATTATATATTATACTATGTATTACTGATTATATATATATATGATACTACTACTATATATATATACGTACTACATACATAGTATATATATCACTATATATCCATAATATAGTTACTATTATATAATTTCATTCTCAACACATCATAAACACTTTGTGTGCAACAAATACTTCTTAATATAAAAATCATCACTCAAGTTGAACACGCTGCTAACTACTTGGACACCCAAAATTAGATCAAAATACACACATCTCTTAAACTACAGTGAATAACACAAAGTATGTCTTCACACACTACAACAAGACGATCACTACCAACTCACTATCACAAAAAATAATACTCTTCTCCTACTACATAGTAACACAAAATAAAAGAAATGAAATTCACTTCTAATCCGCATGAAAAAGTTTTAAATGAAAATACTAATATATACTACTACTACTATATCACGTAGATTCTACCATATTATCTACCCTCATTATACTCCTAATATCACATCCTACTATATATACTATAACCTCCTATACCTATACTCATACTAAGTATATCTACCCACCCCTCACTACTCTACTATATTACCTCCCTATCAGTCCTCATACATCATATACTAACTAACCTACTACTATATCTACTACTACCTATTACCCCTATACTCCTACCCCTCACCCCCTCAATCAATATTTAAACCTTTGATTTTGATCACAGAGTTATTCTAGTGTATTCTGTACTATATATATATATTATTATATTTAAATAACTAATCACTTAAATTTTTATAGAATTTTGTGTACTTAAAATTATTTTTGTTTTATTTTATAGTGTTTTCACCTGATGATGGAAATTGACATTTGAATTATAAAGTTTACCAATAGTTAATTAAATACCTAAATTTACAAGGGAAACTCTTTATAAAGAACAAAAATATTTCAATAAAAAAAAGAAATCATAATATTGACATACTTTATAAAGGCTTTTTTGCATGATTTTATAAAGGAAACCAATCTCTTATTATTTATATATATATACTATTTATATATAAATATACCTATATATATATATATAATCACTATCAATCATATATATAATACCATTATAACTATACTACGTATATATATATACTAATACTATATATACTACTTAATATTAACTCATCTATACTACTATATATATATATATACTATATATTATATATACCATTCTAATATATCTATTAATATAATTTTAAAATACTTAACAAATATTCTTATTTAAAAAATATTCTTAATAACGAAAAATACAGTTGTAGTTGGTTAATTCTTATTTTAAATCTCTTATAAAATTTTACTGCAAGTTTTTTAGAGAAAATAAAATTTCACCACCCCCGACAGGCTTGGCGCTGAAGACTTACTTCTCGTTCTCCTCTAATTCCCACCGAAAGAACTTCTCAATAACTCACTCTACATCGCAAAATCTTTTCAATCCTGAATGCACTTTGTCGGTGAAACGCCCTGCATCGACTTGGCTCACTGTTCGAGCCACACTGGAGACACTACTCGCTGCTCCTTCTAAGCTACAACTATAACAAAGAGACCAACCACCATACGAGCGCGGAACTATGTTTTAGGCGGCAACATCAATACTCAACGCTGACACCGAGCGTTCCAAACA
>JABUQX010037945.1:25000-40229 GCA_015478945.1 Trachelipus rathkii
TGTTGTCTACCATTTTACTGTAAGAAAAATATGTGTCGAAGCTTTAGCTTTAAGATTAATAGCATGTCGACCATTTTCCCTGTCGACTATTTGGACTTAGTCCATATTGATCCCCAGCACAGTTTTCGAAAACCAAAAAAGTTTATTTGCCTTTCTTCATCTTTGATAAGCTTAAAATTTTATATATTTTTTCTTCTTACGAACTATTTTCTCTCTAATTAGAAAATCACCATCTAAGTCTTCTATCTAATCACTTTCATTCATTTCAACCAGGAGCTCTCTCTCTCTCTCTCTCTCTCTCTCTCTCTCTCTCTCTCTCTCTCTCTCTCTCTCTCTCTCTCTCTCTCTCTCTCTCTCTCTCTCTCTCTCTCTCTCTCTCTCTCTCTCTCTCTCTCTCTAAACCGTCTCTTAGCAAAAGTTTTAAATCATCCTATTCAAATCAGATATACAAGAACATGTCATCCATCACACAGTATCGCTCTTCAGCATTAGATTCTCACTCAATAAAACCGTAACAATACTTTGACATTGTAAATGACACATATATGATATTTCCACTACATTAACATCTGCAGAGCTATAAATGAAATATGTTCTAATAAATCATACAAAATCAAGTTTGATCAGTGAAATCAAGCCGCAAATATTGTTTTCAAACAACACGTAAGTTTCCTCCTCAATTATCCTCTCTCAGAATGAAATCCATGAATATCACAATCCAAAATTGCAACAGAAGAGATACGTCACAAAACAAGGAATTAAGAGATGTCGCAAGCTGTCTTCCTTCTACACCAACCACTCACTTCAATCAGCAAAAAAATACTCGCTGCAAGAGACCATCTTGACGTTTAATACAAAATTGTTTCTGAATTAGACCGTTCATAATAACTTTTTTCTATTTAAATCACCTCTCTCTAGAGTAAAAAATTAGGAAATTTCTCATACTGCTCTCACATCTTAACTCACACTCACCAGGATACTTCCCTAATAAAACAAACGCACACACAAATTTCTAAATGAAGGAGAGTAAACTCTATTCCTCATTTGTTCAATAAATACATTCTTTCACACAATCATAATATCTTCGACAAGTCATAACTCAAACTTTCATCAGTCCTTAAAATTCTTGCATTTTCCTTTTCTCGCGAACTCTGATTTAATGATCATATTTATTTCCTTTTAAAACATGCCTCTAAGATGATACGAGGTTCGAAACGACTTCCGAACATTATCATATTTCATATCATTCCAGTTGTTTACACTCTATATGGATGTGGTCTATCTTTGTATTCGGTATGAATCGGACACGTGTTATGTTTATTCATTTAGCCCTTTTTAATACGGTAGAGTTGAGATTTTTACACATCAGTGATAGAATATATTTATTAACTTTTATTTTAATGTATTTTTAAATATACTTTTTTATTTAGAAGTAAATTTATATATTGTCAATTTCAATGCATTTTGAATATATTACTGAAATCAGTTTAGATTATTTATTTTTATCATATGTTTAAAAGTTTGCGTATATGAGTTGTAACCAAGGTTGTGGAGTCGGTTCAAAATTTTCCGACTCCGACACCACCCTTTTCAAAATTACCGACTCCGATTCCGACTCCACCGTTTTTAAAACTAAATACTCCGACCGACTTCGACTCCACTCTCTGGAAAATTATATATATATATATATATATATATATATATATAAGTATATGGCAATATATATATATATATATATATATATATATATATACTCTCTCTCTCTCCATACTCTCTCCCCTTGGGCGTCGTCAGGAGGCAGCTGCCCCTAGGAAGTCTTACTCTTATAGAGTCTACGTGCGAATTTTTTTAATCAACATTCAATTCCGGGTGGCCGTTAAAGGCGTTTGATATATATATATATAATTATATATATATATATATATATATATATATATATATACTATATATATATATATATATATATATATATATATATATATATATATATATATATATATATACGGTATATGGCAAAAAGCTAGTCGTCATTTTCTCACATTTCTCTTGCCAATACGAGGTCTTCTCACTCATTTTATATGATCTTTTAATTTGTAGATAAGAACTGTATTGTTATTCTATCTATGCTTTTTTTAATGTTTTTATAAGTGTTTTCAATTCTTTATAAGTGTTTTCAATTCTTTATTAAGTGTTTAAGGTTCAAGTAGCATTGAAATTATCACTCCATTGACGCTACTCTATAATTCAACACCGCCTCATTGTAAAGTTATAGTTCAATTAATTTCATCAGATCATGGATATTGGGAGATTCCTTGGTACGCTTTAAATATTAAAATAAAATTTTGTGTATTTACTTCTTAAAAGTAGAATTTGTAACACATGATCTTACTTGTCCATATGAGGTTAACTTCATTTTAAAAACTATTTTTCATTACAACACAGAAATTAATGGTTTTCAACATAGTTTGCTATACTTTTAATTTTTCTGTTAACATCTTTGAATGTTAGTAAAAATATTAGCCTATGACCATATGTGACAGAGATTTACAGTAGTATAACCATATATATATATAATAATATGTAATATTATAATAATATAATAATATGTAATAATATGTAATAATAATAATAATATAATAATAATAATATTAATAATAATAATATGTAATAATAATAATAATAATAATAATATAATAATAATAATAATATATATATATCAATAATATAATATTAATATATGTATATATATATGTATATATGTATATAATAATAATAATATATAATAATAATAAATAATAATAATAATAATAATAATAATATAATAATAATAATAATAATAATAATAATAATAATAATAATAATAATAATAATAATAATAATAATAATAATATATAATAATAATAATAATAATATGTATAATATAATATATATATGTATATATATATGTAATAATATAATAATAATAATAATAATAATAATAATATAATAATAATAATATATATATATATATATATATATATTAAGATAAAAATTAGAGAGTCCTCTTCTTAAAAACTCAGACTCTATAGTTAAATAAAACAACTAATTAAAAACCACTTTAAAAAACTTTAATGAAATGAAAATTACTGATAGTTGACGTTTCGGGACCTAAAACAGCTCGGTCCCCTCCTCAGAACTAAAACTAATTTCTAAAAAGAATTTAACAACTTTAAAATTACTATAAAAACACAGTATAAAAAGGTTACAGAGAAAATTACAGGGTGGCGTCTCGTTCTCTTTCTTCTTATTCATTACTTATTCAATATTAAAGATTCACTCCTATCTTTTATGAATTTTTTGGTAATAGAATCAAAATTGAAAAAACCTTCGGACAAATTAAAATTATTTCTTGTTGATATAAAAAATGATTCTATCATCTGATTTAAGTTTTTATCTTTGGACCGAAATAAAACATATGCTCCATCCCAATTCATAACATGGTCTTCCATTACCAAAAAATTCATAAAAGATAGGAGTGAATATTTGATGATACTACTCGCCCAGCTATGCACCACCAGTACAGTAGAACACTCTTTCAGTACTCTGCGAAGGATCAAGACTTGGCTGCGAAGTACTATGGAAGACGACAGACAGGTTAAACGGACTGGCTATGATGAGCGTGCATAGAAAATTTGTGTTTGACAATTAATATTATTTTTTTCCAACAGTAGTTAATAAATTTGCGTTGAACCCAAGGAAATTACTTTTTTAATAACATCCATTTTGCAACTGCTCTATATTGTGAATTTTCCATCATTGCATATTGTATTTGATATTCTATTGTTTTAATAAAAACATTTTTTTTAAAAATTAATCATTTAATTATCCATATAAATATTTCTAGTTTTATGTCTTCTTTCTTTTATATATATATATATATATATATATATATATATATATAAAATATATAGAGAAGCCCCCTTTTTATTTATATATATATTTTTATAATAAAATTTTATATATATATATATATATATATATATATATATATATATATATATATATATAATATATATATAATATATATATATATATATATATATATAATAATAATAATAATAATAATATACTCAATATATATATATAAGCTCTATAAAATTTTAAGCTGCCCCCCCCTAGGTTGGAAGCTGTGACGCCCATATGCATATAATAACATATATATAGCATATATATATATATATATATATATATATATATATATATATATATATATATATATATATATATATGACCTTATCTGCTTTTGGTGAACATTTGATTTTTTGTATGAAATAAACAAATTCGGACGAGTTCTTTCGAAAAAAAATTTTGTGAATCTCAAATTATACAAATTTTTTTTATGTTTTTCATTTTTATAGATTCCTATTATATATGTCATAAAAAAATTATAAAATATAAATTTATTGTTATACCAATAAAATACACACTAATAAATTAATGAAATCAAAATCATATTATATATATATATATATATATATATATATATATATATATATATATATATATATATATATATATATATATATATATATATATATATATATATATATATATATATATATATATATATATATATGAAAAGTAAAGAACGTGTGTCGCACTACGAAAATTATACTAATTATTTTGGAAAATATACGAATCATTTTTGGAGAAAAAATTTAAAAATATAATAAAAAAAGTAAATTGATATATATATATATATATATATATATATATATATATATATATATATATATATATATATATATATATATATATATATATATATATATATATATATATATATATATATATATATATATATATATATATATATATATTCATATCTAAGCTAACAAAAATTCCTAAGCTAACAAAAATTAAGTTATGTTAGATGGTGAACAGCTGGAACTAGTGTCTGAGTTTAAATATTTAGGATATACGTTGGATGAAAAGGGAACGGATGATGCAGAGTGTAGTAGGAAAGTTGTGAATGGCAGGAAGGTGACTGGTGCAATTAAATCGTTGGTGGATCTAAAGTGACTGAGAGACTGATTGATAATCTCGAAATATTTTCATGGACATTCAGAAGACAACTATACCGTTTTGATTGATCAAGTGTTCAAGAAATTCTTTGTGATCGCACTTTAATTGCTTTTGACATAGCTTTTTCACCTTTATTTCTTTTTGTTTTAATTTACTACTTTATTAAAAGTACCGGGAAATGTCAAAGCTTTTATTTAACCACATGAATTAAACCATGTGACATTTATTGTGGGCCTGTGTCCGGAATGAGAAAGGCTATCGTGTGAAAAGCGAAATATATGAAGATACATCAGGCCACATTATTTTTGGAACTATTTCTCTAAACAGAACGTGTAGAAATCTAATATAAGTCTGTAATAAACTTTATTACTTTTTCGAAAGATGAATTTTGAAGCATTAGTCAAGCTTGCACAAGAGTTAGGTCTGAGTGGTAAAGAAGCTAGAGACTTCATTGCTGAAGAGAGAACTGCTGAGGCTTTGAGACTCAAAGAACAAAGGGCCGTAGAAAGGGAGGCCGCAAAATAGGCAGCGGAAAGATAAGCCACAGATAAAGCGGCGCAGAGACAGCATGAATTAGAACTTAAGAGGATTGAAGTGCAAGTGAACAATACTACTCAACGACAAGGATCAATTTGTAATGACGCTAAGGCGAGAGTCCCAAGATTACCCCCATTCTCCGACAATAGTGACGAAATTGATTCTTATCTGGAAAGATTTGAACGGTTCGCGGAGATAAGTGAGTTTGACAAAGGAAGTTGGGCGTCACACTTAAGTGCCTTACTGACCGGAAGAGCATTAGTCGCTTACTCTTGTATACCTAAGCAGGAATCCAAAGATTACAATAAGTTAAACAATGCCTTATTGTTGTGCTATAATTTGACAGAAGATTGGTATCTGGTAAAATTTGGAAACACGTAGGCTTTAAGCGATGAGAGACCTATTCAATTTATAGATCGTTTAAAAAATTACATGCTAAAATGGGTTGAACTATCGGAAGTTAATGAAGACTTTAACAATATTATGGATCTAATTGTCGCCGAACAGTTTTTAAATACTTGCCCAAAAGAACTGGCAACCTTCCTGAGGGAAAGAAAAGTGGTTAAGTTAGAAATTATAGCACGCGAAGCGGAGAATTATTTGTTAGCACACAAAAGGAATATGTTCACGACAGCCAGTAAAAAAGATTATCTTAAGAAAGAAGAGAAGGGTGTGAATGAAGATCCCTACTATCTTCACAAACAAAGGAATGTAGCAAATCTTTAAATTTGGAAAAATCGGTCATAGAGCTATCGACTTCCAAAACTATAATCCCATGAAGAAAGATTATATAACCCGAATTTATCATAAAAATTGCAGAGAAGGGCAGAAGAGATCCGCTTCATAGATTACAAGGGCTACTTGTGAATCACAAAGACGAGTTAAGGATTGCGCGCATAAAGCAAAGCCAAGATGCGCAAGTGAAGATGCTGAGTGTGAGGACGTATTAAAACACGTGGATGTAAATAACAAAATCACTCTGATGTGCGAAAAACTAATACCGGTTGTGAGAGTAGCGTGTGTAAAATGTGAAGACGCGAAGGCCAACATTCATGGAGCTAAAATGCCTGTCGTAGAAGGGAAGGTTAATGGTCGAAAGTTGACGTGCTAAGAGATACCGGCTGCGATTGTATTATAATTAAAAATTCACGTCAGAAGATCAGAGAACTGGAGAAAGAAAACAGCTGTTGATGATTGATAATACAATCAGAAATGATCTGGTCGTGAAAATTAATGTACAAACGCAATACTACGCCGGATATGTTGAGGCTATTGCTCTCGATGATGCTTTGTATGATCTTATCATAGGGAATATACCTGGAGCAAGAAACGCTGAAGATCCTTGTGTTGAAGACGAAGGGTTGCGCGCGTGCGGAATGGATAACGTTCAAAAGGAAATGAGTGAATTCATTGACGAGACGGTGAAGAATCCCATCGTTATCACTGAAAATTCTATCGATCAAATCGGAGAACCGTCTACGCATAATATGATGGATATAAACATCGCGGCTGTAGCGATGATTGATCTTGAAAGGTGTGAGGAAGAAGAAGCTTACTTCGAAGACGACACGATTGTTTTCGGAAACTGTACAGCTAAGGAGGGTGTAGAACATGTTAAAATAGGGCAAGAAATAAGAGAAGATAGAAAAGAAGAAGTGAAAGAAATGTTAAAAGAATTTGAAAGCGTATTCACGGAACTACTGGGAAACGTAAATGTAATACAACATGAGATCCATCTAACTAAGGCATATCCTGTGCCGTATGCATCAAGAGAAGATCTTAAAAAGGAAATAAACGATATGCTAAAAATTAAAATAATTAGAGAATCAGAATCGCCATATGCGTCACCTATGTCATGGTTAAGAAAAAGGACGGCTCGAAAAGAGTATGTGCCGAGTACCGAAAGTTAAATAGAATAACGGTGTTCGACCCCAAAGCTATGGTAGCGACTGAAGAAATTCACCCAATTTGTCAAGGATTAGTATTTCTCTAAGATAGATTTAAGCAAAGGCTACTGGTAAATTCCGGTCAGGAACCAAGACATTCCTAAAACAGCGTTCTTAACTCCTGATGGACACTAAGAATTCATCAAAATGCCATTCGGTTTAATGAGCGCCGGCGCTACATTGGTTAGGGCAGTTAGGAAGATACTAAAAGGAATGGAGCTTGTTATGAAATCATTTTATTGGGAAAAATTACAGGAGGTGTTCAAAGTGTCTGCCCTGTACCTGATTACATTCGGTACATCGCCGTGCCATTACCTGTCTGACTCTACCAAACACGCCCTCACTGTGTCTGATTTAATCAAACGCAGTGAATATTCGCTGAATCAGTTCCTCTCTTGTGTTGACTGGGTTAATGTACACAACACTCTTCACTTGCCTCCAAAGAAAGTAATCTAGGGGCGTGAGGTCGGGCGATCTTGCAGGCCACGTAACAGGTCCCCCTCTCCCTATCAATTAGTTAGTTTAGACTGTGTTCAGATGCGCCCTTACTTGGTGACTGAAGTGCGCTGGAGCGCCATCATGTTGGAACCACATGTCTCTGCGGGTCGCAAGGGGTATGTCGTCCATGAGCTGCGGAAGCGTGTTCTTTAGTAGTTGGGTACGCAGGTCCATCAAACGATGTGGAATGATGACAGGTCCCAGCAGATGATCCCCAAGAACTCCACCCAGAGGTTTACGGTAAATTTCGCCTAATGAATTCTGATGAACATTGCGTGCGGATTTTCTTCGTCCCAAATGTGACTGTCTCTGCTGTTGAAGTAGCCATCACGTGTGAAGCACGCCTCATCGGTAAACAAGACATGTGCAGGAAAGTCATTATTATCGATGCTCCGTTGCAGAAACCACTGGGCAAATCGCACATGGGGTGCGAAGTCGTTTGGCCCAAGTCCTTGTACTTTCTGTAGGTGGTATGCATGGAGGCTTTGCTCTTGCAAGACCCGAACCACAGACGACTGATTTGATCCCATGGCATGGGCAGTGGTGCGTGTGCTAGTCGACGGGTCGTTGGCGACTCTCTCAAGCACCTCTTCTTCAAACGCAGGAGTCCACGTATTACGTGGTCTTCCACAATGCACCGGGTACGAAAGGGTCCCCTTATGTTGAAAGCGCTGATGAAGGCAAGCAAACATTGTGAGGTAGGGGTCGTTTCTGTGTGGAAACCTTTCCCAGTACATGAGGTGCGCTCTTCGTCCATTTCCATTCGCCACACAGTAACACATTATCATGTCGGTTAACTCGTGAAGAGTGTAGTGACCATTCGTAATCGATGCCTGCACTGTACTGAATCAACGATTGGGCAAGGTAAAGGTATTGCTACGTGTTTCCGAAGGACGTTAAGCTTACACATGTAAGCACGAACAAACACATTAAAATTGAGTAACCCAAATCGTCCTACATGTGACGCGTCACACAACATAAACTAGTGTACTTTCAATCGTCCGTAACTTTGAAACGAAGCGTTATACAACAAAGGTTATTTAACAATAAATTTTCCTTATCGTTTGCTCTATCAGCCCTCCGAGTTGTTGCAGAGGTTTTGAATCCTACCCTATATATATATATATATATATACCATATATATATATATATATGCTATATATATATATATATATATATATATATATATATATATATATATATCTTTATATGTATATATATATATATATATATATATATATATATGTATATATATTTATATATATATATATATATATATATATATATATCTTTCTTATATATATATATATATATATATATATATATATATATATATATATATATATATATATATATATATATATATATATATATATATATATATATATATAATACCTTGATTATGAAGAGAAAACCGAGAAATACAAATAATAGTGATAATATTTCACTTATCCTTGAAAATTCTTTGAATAAACATTAACTGACAAATTAATGCATTTACCTTAATGGCACGACAAAGGAGTACGCACGTAATTATTTGCAAGGAGATCAAAAGAGTTCTTTGCAAAGCAATGTCAAAATCACACTAAGAAATAATTCATTTGTAAAGTTTTAGCGTCGAGTAAATTATTGCTATGTAAATGCAAATAGGATTGAAGGACGATTTGGAATCAGTACTTTAGGGAAATTTGATCAACTTGCAATAACAAAAGATTAAAGTTGTTTATCTTACGAATTGTAATTAATGTGTGAAAATTCTATTTTTGGTAAAACATTGGAATAACTTTAATAATGAGAGAATAATGTAAATATACTGAATGCTTTAAAGGATTATTTAAATTATATAAAAATAAAATTTCAAGAAATGAAAGTAAATATATATATATATATATATATATATATATATATATATATATATATATATATATATATATATATATATATATATATATATATATATATATATATATATATATATATATATATATATAGATGTTAAATATTGCATAATAATCGCAATTTGATAAGATGTTAAAGAAAGAAAGAACATATAATGAGGAGGAATTGCTGCCTTCTCTGGGATTGAACCACCGCATGTTGCGCGTAAGGACAATATGCCCGGTGCTATACAACTGAGCTATCCTCCAAGCCAAAAAACTTGGATTCAAGAACAGTTATAAAGCAACCGAGTTCCCGTCAAGGCGACATCACCAGGTGTCCAGCCTGTCCTATCTCTCGTTCTTTATATTTTAGATGTTAAATATTGCATAATAATCACAATTATATAAGATGTTAAAGAAAGAACATATAATGAGAAGGTAAAGAATTAACTGCCTTCTCTGGGATTGAATTCTTGGATTAATTCTTTACCTTCTCATTATATGTTCTTTCTTTAACATGCTTATCAAATTATTATCACAATATTCGCTAAATAAGAACGAGAGGTAATGAGCTGCCTAATGATGTCTTCAAGCTGAGCTCGGTGTGGCGTTGGCGGAAAACTCTTCAGTGCTATAGCACCGAGCATGTATCCTCACGCACGCTTTTGTCGCGACGGATGGCCTCCCAGAGAAGGCGGACTCGCCGCTTCGTGCGTTCTTTCTTTAACATCTTATCAAATTGCGATTATTATGAGCTACATATTATTAAGAACGAGAGATAGGACAGGCTGGACACCTGGTGATGTGTCGCCTTGACGGGAACTCGGTTGCTTTATAACTGTTCTTGAATTTTTTGGGTTGGGGGATAGCTCAGTTGTATAGCACCGGGCATGTGTCCTCACGCGCAACATGCGGTGGTTCAATCCCAGAGAAGCAGTTAATTCTTTACCTTCTCAATTATATGTTCTTTCTTTAACATCTTATCTAATTGCGATTATTATGCAATATTTAACATCTAAAATATAAAGAACGAGAGATAGGACAGGCTGGACACCTGGTGATGTCCCCTTGACGGGAACTCGGTTGCTTTATAACTGTTCTTGAATCCAACTTTTTTGGGTTGGAGGATGGCTCAGTTGTATAGCACCGGGCATATTGTCCTCACGCACAACATGCGGTGGTTCAATCCCAGAGAAGGCAGTTAATTCTTTACCTTCTCATTATATGTTCTTTCTTTAACATCTTATCAAATTGCAATTATTATGCAATATTTTATATCTAAATATAAAGAAAAAGAGAGATAGGACAGGCTGGACACCTGGGTGATGTCGCCTTGACCGGAACTCGGTTGGCCTTATAACTGTTCTTGAATCCAAGTTTTTGGCTTGGAGGATAGCTCAGTTGCATAATAGCCCCGGGCATATTGTCCTCACGCCCAACATGCGGTGGTTCAATCCCAGAGAAGGCACAGTTAATTCTTTACCTTCTCATTATATGTTCTTTCTTTAACATCTTATCAAATTGCGATTATTATGCAATATTTAACATCTAAAATATAAAGAACGAGAGATAGGACAGGCTGGACACCTGGTGATGTCGCCTTGACGGGAACTCGGTTGCTTTATAACTGTTCTTGAATCCAAGTTTTTTTGGCTTGGAGGATAGCTCAGTTGTATAGCACCGGGCATATTGTCCTCACGCGGAAAATTTTATTTTTTTTTTTTAATTTTAAAAATATATTTATTTTTATTTATATATATATATATATATATATATATATATATATATATATATATATATATATATATATATATATAATATATATATATTAATAATTTTATTTATTTATTTAAGTAATAATAATATAAATATAATACGTAATAATAATAATATTAGAAAAAGAATAACAATGATAATTATAATAATAATAATATATATATATAATAATAATATATGTATATATATAATAATATATATCTATATATATAATAATAATAATAATATATATATAATATATATATATATATATATAAAATAAGATATATATATATATATTTAAAAATATATATATATATATATATATATAATAATAATAATAATAATAATATAATAATAATAATAATAATAATAATAATAATAATAATAATAATATATAATAATAATAATAATAATAATAATAATATGCATAATAATAATAATAATAATTCTCGCACCCTTGACCACCCAATCATGGGGGCCAGACGGAGTCCAGGTACCCAGCCGAAGCCACCATACTCCTCCAGAGATCCACCAGGGAAGAAATGTTCCATGTTGGGAGGGAAAAAATGGGATGTATCTTCCGGAACCTGGTTACTGTTTTCACAAATGTTTTTGGTGGTTTGGTTGAGGTTGAATCTGTATTTGTAATATTGTAAGTTAGGGTGGAGGACGCACCGTAGCTTGGCCAAGAACATCCTAAACAGCCCAAACAGCCACACTAGAAACCCACCTCAAACCAACGAAACGCGCACTTTACCAGACATAACACTATATTCACCAAATTTACACAGAAAACTACACTGGTCAGCACAAACCGATCTAAACTCTAACCATCTACCCATCATCATAAAATACCAAAATGTCAACAAACCAAAATATGCACTCAGAAAACATACACAAACTAAAAAAAAGCAGACTGAACACAGTTCACCAACTATATAGAAAGCAACATACATCTCCTAAATGTCACAAACGCATCAACACAAAACAAAGTCATACGAAATTTCACTTCTCTAATTCAAAAAGTTGATAACAAATACATCCCCAGAGGATACATCAAAAAGTACAACCAAATCCTAACACCGCAAATAGAACAAATAATGAAACAGCGCAACTCATTCAGAAAAATAATACCCACATCATACTAAACGACAACACAGATTTACGAACTAAACACCCAAATCATAAACTTAACAAACACACATTCTTCAAACAACTTCAAAACCTTCCTTGCCAAGAACATCCAACACACGAATAGCACCTAAATGTGGAAAACAACAAATACACTGAAAAGCTGAACCAAACAACAAACGCACACTCATAAATCCATCAAAAACCCAAACACACAAAACCCCCAATCCAACAAACAACACGAAAACATTCTCGCAACTCACTTCGCTAAGCAGTGTCAAAAACCAACACACTCTCAAAAGAGGGAAATCATCAAAGCCCTCAAGAAAAAGAGCTCAAGTACGACCCAACACTTCAAATAACCACAACTGACCTAGATAACATAACAAAGCAATTTAAAAACTTACCTGGAACTGGCTCAGAAAATATCTAAATCAAACACCTCAAACACCTAAGGAACACAGCTTTAACTCAATTAGCACAAATATATAATAGTTTTATCGACCTAAACTTCATTCCCCTTATCTGGAAAAAGCTATCATTATACCCAAAATAAAACCAGGAAAAGACCCCTCTGATCCTTCATCATCATATCACCTCATCTCTCTCTTATCAACACTAGGAAAAACTACTACAAAAAACCATACTAAACAAAATAACTCCACCCATCATCAAACACAAATTCCAGAACGGTTTCAAACAAAACACCCAACTAAAACCGCACTCATAAACCCACAATCAACGGAGTAAGCTCAAAACCATCTCATAAAACAACAACCAAAGTAATCGACATCAACAAAGCATTCGATACAGTCCCTAAACATCACTTGCTCTTAAAAGCAACAAAATCGAACATCCCCTCTAATATAAAAAAATGGATTTCCAATTTATTAACAGGACACCACAAATACAAACAAACTATATATATATATATATATATATATATATATATATATATATAATATAAATATATATATAAATATAATATATACATATATATATATATATAATAACATATAATAATAATAATATATATATAATAATATATATATATATGGAAATAATAATAATAGATAATAATAATAATAATACGTAATAATAATAATAATAATAATAATAATAATAATAAAATAAATAATAATATAAATGGAGCCGATAATAATAATAATAATATAATAATAATAATAATAATAATAATAATAATAATAATAATAATAATAATAATAATAATAATAATATCTTAACGATAATTATATTAATATTATTAATATATATAAATATATAATAATAATAATAATAATAATAATAATAATAATAATAATAATAATAATAATAATAATAATAATAATAATAATATAATAACACATATATATATATAATAATAATAATAATATATATATAAATATATATATATATAATATGTATATAATAATATATATGTAATAATATATATATATAAAATAACATATCTATATAATATAACAATATATATATAAATTATATATGTAATAATAATATAACTCAATAATAATATGTAATAACTAATAATATATATATATATATATGTAATATAATATAATAATATATATATATATAATAATAATAATATATAATAATAATAATAATATATAATAATAATAATAATAATAATAATATACATATAATATAATAATAATAATATGTATATGTAATAATATAATAATAATAATATAATAATATAATAATAATAATAATAATAATAATATATATAATATAATATAATAATATATATATATAATTTAATAATAATAATAATAATAATAATAATATATATAATAATAATAATAATAATAATAATATAACATATAATAATATATAACAATAATAATATAATAATATAATAATATAGTAATTAAAATATTATAATAATATATATATAATAATAACATAATAATAATAATAATAATATATATGTATATATATGTAATATATATATATAATATATGTATATATGTATATAATAATATATGTAATAACACATATAAATAACCTACTCTATGAGTGTATATGTATATGTAATATATGCTAATATATATATATATATATAATAATATAATAATATGCTCATATATATATATAATCTATGTATATATGTAATATATGTATATATATATAATATATAATATAATATATATAATAATATATATATATATATGTATATATAATAATATATTACATATATATATAATAATAATAAAGAAACAAAATAATAATATGTAATAATAATATAATATGTAATAATAATAATAATAATATATATATATATACTATATATATATATATATATATATATGTAATAATAATAATAATTAATATATATAATATATATATATAATAATAATAATAATATATATATATATATATATGTATATATGT
>JABUQX010037946.1:0-2500 GCA_015478945.1 Trachelipus rathkii
AATTATTATTATTTCTTATTATTAATTATTATGGGTGAAGGGACATCTTAGATAGGTCCATGCGGTTTCTGAATTATTATTCTTATTTATTAATTATTATGTATTGCTGCAGACATTCTAGAGGAGGTCAATGCGGCTTTAATATTATTCTCAATTTTGTAGGTTTGACTGGGACAGTTAGGTAGGTCCATGTAGCTTAATTATAAATACTATCATTAATTACATTAATTCATTATTAAAATTATTCTTAATTCTTAATTGTATGGGTTGACTGGACATTCTAGAGGGGCCATGCGGCTTCTTAATTATTATTTTATGTCGACATGGACAGTAAAAAAGACAATGCGGCTTCTTAAATATTATTCTTATTTATTTGAGTTGACTGGGACATTTAGAGGGAATCAATGTGCTTGATTATTTTTTAATTACATAATTATATTGGTTGACTGGACAGTCTAAAAAGGCATGCGGCTCCTTAAGTATTATTCTATTTTTTATGGGTTGACTGGGACATTCTAAAGGGCCAATGCGGCTTCCTAATTATTAATTTTTACTGGTTGACTGGGACAGTCTAAAAAGACCATGCGGTTTTTAGTTATTATTCTTAATTATTAGAGTTGGACTAGGCATTCTAAGAGGTCAATGCGGACTTTCTAATTATTATTATCTAATTATTAATTATTATTGATTGACTGGGACAGTCTTATTACCCATACGGCTTCTTAGATTATTATTCTTATCTATTATTTATTATGGTGACTGTTACATCTAGAGGCCAATGCAGCTCTAAATTATTAATTATTTGGTTGACTGGACAGTCTAAATAGGGACATGCGGGCGTTCTTAACATATTATTCTTATTCTATTATGGGTTTGACTGGAACTTCTAGATGGGTTAAGGCAGCTTCTTAATTATTATTCTGATTAATAATTAAGAAGCTGCATTAACCTCTTAGAATGTCCCAGTCTACCCATAATAAATAGGAATATACTTAAAAAGCCGCATAGTCCTATTTAGACTGTCTATACATTAAAAATATAATAATAAAGCGCCGCATTGGACACTTAGATTAATCCCAGTCAACCATAATAATAATAAATAAGAATAATACTAGAGCGCATAAGCCATCATTGACTGTCCAGTAAACAATAATATATATATATATATAATATAATGTATAATATAATATATTATATATATATATAAATATATATATATAGATATATATATATTATATATTATATATATATTATTAATATAAAATAATAAAAAAAAAAAAAAAAAAAAAAATTTAAAAACCGCATTACGCCATCTAGAATGTCCCAGTCAACTCATAATGAATAAGAATAATACTTAGAAGCCGCATGGGCCTATCACGTGTCCCACCAACCAATAAAAATTAATAATTAAGAAGCCCATTGGCCCCTCTAGATGTCCCCAGTCAGTTCATAATAAATATCAATAAAAATAAGAATAATACTTAAAAGCCGCATGGGCTATCATGACTGTCCCAGTAAACCAATAATAATTAATAATTAAAAATAATAATTTAGGAAACCGCATTGACGCCTCTAGATTCTCCCAGTCAACTCATAATAATAAGAATAATACTTAAACCGCATGCCTTTTAGACTGTCCCAGTCACCAATAAAAATTAATAATTAAGACGCCGCATTGACCCCTTCTAGAATGTTCCCAGTCAAACCATAATAAATAATAAATAAGATATACTTAAGCCGCCGCATGGGCGCTTATCTAGACAACTTCACGCCATTCTTATCTTAAAGCCAAAATCTACCTTCGTTTCGTTGCTTTACGTTGCGCCCTCTCCAGCATTTCTATGTCTTTTCTAATAAGGGTGCTAAATTGTAGACAATATTCAAATACTGCCTAACATATCTATTATTACGACATTATACAAAAACAAAATAATAATTAGTCTTATCTGCATTAATTTATCAATTTTAACCCTAGGGCCCTAGCGTCTGGATTCCAAAACCTTACAATCGAAACAATGAAACGCAACACTAAAGAGTGTTACAGACTACGGGTTACAATGCCAATAGTTGTTGAAAATTGAAAAAAAATATATAAAACTAAAAATTATAATATATATAATTTATTTAATTTTTATTTATTGATTTAAAAAATAATATACAAAAAATAAAAAAAAAAATATAAAAAAAGTAAAAATCAAAAAAATCAAAAAATCAATAAATCAAAAAATCCTGATTTTCTTTATAAATAAATCAAGTAAAAAATCAATTTGATTTTTTTCTTGATTTTTTCGTGCCATCCTAATAATATTTATTATAATTATATATATTAATCTATATATATAATATATATATATATATATATATATATATAATATATATATAATATTAATATATATATATATATTATATATATTATAATATATATATATATATATATATATATTATATAATATGGTGTGTGTGTGTGTGGTTGTTGTTGTGTGTGTTGTGCGTGGTGGGT
>JABUQX010037946.1:7500-22500 GCA_015478945.1 Trachelipus rathkii
TAATTAATAATAATAAAAAAATAAAATAATATAATAATAAAAATAATAATAATAATAATAATATAATAATTAATAATAATAATAAATGACATCATAATTTGACAACATAAATATAATATATAATATAATAATCAAATAATAATAAAAATAAAATAAAAAAATAATAATAATAATAATAATAATAATAATATAATAATAATAATAATAATAAAATAATAATATAATAATAATAATAATAATATAATAATAAGAAGAAGAAGAAGAAAGAAGAAGAAGAAGAAGAAGAAGACCTCGTGGCGTAGGAGGGTGACTCGCCGACTCTCATGCAAGAGGACGCTGGTCACCTCCGCGTAGCAGTGGAGTTTTATTTCCTGGGGCAGAATTAAAACGCGCAAAAACGTTGGTGGCACTGGTTTGGGATAGACGGCTTTAAAGTTCGATTTCCTGTAGCCCCCGTGTTCCCTTGAAGGGATAAAGCATGTTAAAAGGAAGTTTTATAATAATAATTATAATAATAATAATAATAATAAATATAATAATAATAATAATAATAATAATAATAATAATAATAATAATAATAATAATAATAATAATAATAATAATAATAATAATAATAATAATAATAATAGTTAATCAATGGAAATGAAAAATATTTATTAATTCAAATTAAAGACATCTGAAAAGTCAGTCAAGAAGTCATTGTACAAGGGCTGCCTCCTCATATAATGATAAAATATTTAGCTAGGACTTAAATGTAAGGTGTCAAGTTTGGAATTAATGATGAGTATAAAGATTAACATAAGGAGGGAGCTGAATCCGTTGATGATGAGCAGTTCATTCCTTCTTCAACTAATCTTTTCTCCCGCATAATCCATGTTCATCGGCTTGTTCTCTGGACGTCCATCGCTTCCTTGCAGTGCTAGAGGACACCTTCCTGTCCTTTTACCACGACACCGCTGTTCTGCTGAATCTCGTCCACTTCCTTTATTTCTGTCTGAATTTAAAAATCTTCACTACACTTTACTAAGGCTTGTCCGTTCCTTAGCTCACTTTCTCGCTAATTTTTTTCTGGCTCTTGCCAAAAACATCTCTAGCAATTTCTTAAATCTGCCTTTCCTCCCTCTTGATTCGGATCTCATGATGTCCTATGCTAACGTCGCAACTGAAAAGCATCTCTTTCGGTCCTTTCCTATCTTTCTGCGTAACTCCAGCGCCTGGACGATTCTGGCATTCTCTTCCTCCTCCTTCTCCTCTCAAGGCCTATGCGCTTTGCTTGTGATTACATTTTCATTCGCGCGCGTTATGGCTACCATGAAGTTCATGAACCGTTCCATGGAAGTGAGAGTCGGCCGATCTGTCCTGTTTCCTTTGGCGTACTCGGTTCTTTCCACATTTGCGAGAAGGTGTAACTTTTGAGACTAGCTGACTACACCCCCTCCTTGAAATAGGTGCTTGACCCTGCTGAGCCGCGTAGTTGATGTTCGTAGAAAACTTAGCCACTTGTCAACGTACCCACAACCCTTACCCGATCGCGCTTCACAAAAAGAAAGTAACTGTGTGCGATCTGCGCTCAACGAGTGTTGGGGTTAGAGATTCAGGTAACTCCAAGAGCTAGTGCTCGGCACTAGTGGATCCTCATTCTCCACCAACTTACTCTCTCTTTTACGTCAACCCCATCCATCAAACTACTTCCTTACTACTCTGAATTCATCCAGCTAGAAAATTTAAACTCTCACTCCACTCTGTAAACGCTCTGCAACGTCCTTGCACTTTCTGGTCTGTAGTCTGTGGTCTGCGTGACAGCAGCTCCTGCTATCTGGTGTGGTTCGTGCGTTACTGATTCTGCCGCTCGTCTGCGTCTCGCTAACATTTGCAAGGTTTTATGGACCTTTTGACTTCTCAGAGCGTATAACACAATACCTTTGTATGAGGCTCCACGTAGTCGTGTATCAACTTGTTTAAAATAAGAATCATTGGTGGAGCTATCCAAGTATTCATTCACTCACACAAATCTAACAATTAGCTCCTCTACTTTACAAGTTCACTCAAAACTGGATTACAAATATTATCCCCCGTCTCATTCTACCACAACCACACAAAAAACAATTTCAACACACACTATACCGTCCTTCATTTCTGTTTTCCATCCCACAGTCCAAAAATCAATTTGCCCTTCGTAAATTCATCATCACCTCCTCCCTCTTTCTCAACATATCCTCGGACACACCAGTCATAGAGATACATTTCGCCGTAGATTTAAAAGCCGCTTAATGATCCGACCTCCCGAGCATCATTAACTCTTGGCAAACCAAAAGATAAGTAGTAAGTAGAGAGTAGAGAGCAACCACCCAAATTACCACCCTTTCTGGATCACATTCCACACACGCAACAACATGTGGGCATTTTTTCTTCCCCACACATTAGGGGATTAGGAATAGAGAGCTCTGTAAATGTTGTAAAAAGAGGGTTGTATAGTGAGAATGATAGTCATTGAAAAGTGGTGTCTCTAAGCATGAATGTTACTGGAGGATGAGTGTGGATAGGAACGCAGAACAGAAAGGCGAAACATTAGGCACTGGGATGGCATACATACCATAAAGCAAATGGGTATATATAATAATATTATATTAATATATATAATATTATATAATATATATATATATATAATATTATAATATATATTAATATATATATATATAATATATATAATATATATATATTAATATATAATATATATATAATATATATAATATTAATATATTATATATATAGTTATAAAATATAATAATAATATTAATTATAATATATATTATATATATCATGCTTATATAGACTGAGTGACCAATATATAACTAATCTCTACTTAACTTACCCCATCCAATAAAAACATCCCCCGTATTATATTATTTATTAATTTATCAATGAAGTTTATTATTATATATAGATAATATTTCCCCCCCTACCCATGAGGGAATAAAATTTATTCTTAGTAAACCTTATACATCTATATTCAATATTACTAATGATAACCATATGGACGCATACCGTCCACACAATTTACTTTTTCAAACTTAATTTATATGCTTATTAGATAATTCCAGTACTCACTTACACAAAAAATCTTAACATCATAGCTCTCTACTAACAAGTCATCAATGATATATTACATAATATTCTATCCACCTTCTACATATCTCTATCCACACCATAACACAAAACAATTTTAACACCTACTATTGCTAACTGATTTCACCGCTATTCCCAATCTTCATCCGTGTGTCTCAGATACACGAGTGCAAATCTACTATGCCCTTAGTAATTCGATCACATGAGCCTCTCTCTCTTCTCCTTCGACATCTTATCACATCGGAATTCAGCCCCATCTAGCGCAAGTTAACGCAGTACCATATAGAGAGTTCCATACATTTTCGACCGTACAGAGTTAAAGTAACTTGGTTACGATGATACACAACCTTCCCAGCATGCTAAATTAATCCTATCTCAAGCGAAAAGCATAGCTGAGATTTAGAGAGTAGCAGACCACCCTAAAGTACACCCTTCATGAGTCACATTCCACGACACGCAGAGGCAGCAATACGAATGTGGCATTTTTTCTCTCCCACAATAGGGTTATGAAGGCATAAGGAATAGTCTATAAGATGTGATGGTAAAAAGAGTGTGATATAATGTGTATATAGAATATGCTGCTTATGAACGAGTCAGTCTCTCTCTCAAGATGTTGGTCTGGTGGGGATGGTGGATATGAACGCAGAAACAGTAATTACCCAAACTGTTAGGCACTGGAGCACTACATTACAATAAGAGCAAATATGCGTATATATTATATAGTATTAGCTGCAGTACTAAACTAAGCACTACCATTTGTATAGCTTTACTAATGATACTGAAGCGGTTCTAATTAAGTATTTAGGATTTATATACGCGTAATTATATAAGTTTATATATTAATTATAGTTTCCCTATCGTAATAACCACCTGTAACTACTTACTTACCTCTTACCGCGCGTTACTCTATATATTTTATATATAATATTAATAATATTATTTATATATATAAATATAATTATATATAAATAATATATTATAATATATATTATAATATTATATAATATATTTAATATATTTTATTATATATATATTAATATATATTTATTATATAATATTAAATATTATTAATATATATAATATTAATATATATAAATATATATTATTATAATATATATTATTATATATATATATTATTTATTATGATATAATATATTATAAATATATATATTTATTATTTATTAATATATATATAATATATTATAATATATATTTATAATATTATATATATATATATATTAAATATAATATTAATTATATATATATTAAATATATTATGTTGGATATATTATATTATATATATATATTGTTATAATATAGTGTTAGTGTACGTATGTATATATATATATTATTGATATTTTACAGTTGTCACCACCACTCACGGCAGGGGCATTCCAGTGAAGGGTGTGCAGTCAAAATGATTTTCATGTGCCGTTACTGTAGCTGCAGTTAATTACGCGATGGATGAGTCGATGTAGCTGTTGGAAACGTAGAGAAGTATATTAATTCTTACCGAGGACAAACAACCCAGTTTATAAGCAGATGAAAAAATGGACTCGGTCCACAGCACAATGGGGCTCTACTATCATTATTGAAGCAACATTTGTTTGGTAACATGTTTACAATCAGATCTCTCAGGTTTTCCGATGGGAAATCAGAGCATATTTTTAAGTACCCGGACAGCCGTATTATAAGACCTGGACTTAACATTTACTTTACAATGTTTTTACTCTACACAAAACTCGCGGCGGCACAGACACCAAGCGAACCCCTCTTGTATAACATAAAGAGTTGTTTCCGTTAGTAAGTTGAAACAAGGAAAAAATTTTAGCTATGATGTAAGGAAAATAGTAGGAAAGGCCAGTTTAAGCTCAGAGCTAAATAACTCTCCCGTCGAAATAGCACCGAGCATCGCCATTCTTTAGCGGAATAACCTCTCTCTCTCTCTCTCTCTTCAATTATCCTTTATTAAAAAAATATATTCTATACACGATTTTTACGTTATGAAGTAACAATTTTTTTCTGATCGGAATGAAGTTGGAGAGTGCGGAGTTTCTTGTCTATTACTAATATAGCGGATAATTTTATTTAGTAGATAGATATACATACAATGAGTTTACTCATATAATACATATACTAATATTACATTAGATATAATTATTTAGTTATATATAAAAATTTTTTACTGTAATCTTCTTATATATTATATATATATATATATATATATATTATATATTTATAATAATTTAAATTATATATAATATATTAATATTAATATTATATATATATATATTATTATATAATATATAATTATATATATATATATATATATTATTAAATATATATTATATTATATGATAATATATCTCTCTCTCTCTATATATATATATATAGTTATTATATATAGATATATATATTTGAGTGTGTGAGTGTTGTTATGTATATGTGTATAGCTATAGTTGATGTGTGTGAGTATTAATTCTTTTATGTTGGGGGAGTGGTATAATATTAATCGTAAGTTCAAAATCAGACGTAAATTTTTTTAGAAAAAAAAAACTGTTTTTTTCAAACAAAATAAGAAGAGTATGAAATTTTACCACCTTTATGATTATTAGTCAAAAAATCTCATTATGCTGACTTTGGGCATCTACATTTAGATCATTATTGAAGCACATTTTTTTTATGTTCGTACTATAGGTTACAAATACAATTCTCATCTTCCACTTTGAATTGACCATCTGTATTTTTAATGATCGTTTTTGATCTTATACATCTTTTATTCTCTCTAACGGATAAGACTTGATAATTTCGATATTAAGCTCCTTTGAGTTTTATGTCGAGCATGATTACAAGCAATTTAAGTACTTCTTCAGCGATATATGCTCAATGGACGATCATTTTTAGGAGCTTCAATGCCTTATAGAGACCTTCTATGGAATTTGGTTTTATCATGCAAGTTATATCAGCTTTTTTTTCTGTTAAAGGAGAAGAGAGTGCTGTAGGTTTCTGCTCTCTCCTAATTGTTGATAATTTTTGTGTCTCCTTATTACTTAGTCAATGTAATTAGATTTTATTAGTAATATATTTTTCTGTAATCTCTTTATTGTTGATATATATATATATATATATATATATATCGTATATAAAAATACATAAAGTTCATTCGATATATCTTTTTAATTAATTAATTATAATATAAATATTATTATAGTTCCATATATATTTTAATATATCTGATTCTTTAAGCCTTCTATTATATATAATATAATTGTGAGTATATATATAATTTTTTGTTTTTTATATTATAATTATATATATTATATATTATGAATATATCTAAATAGTACCTCAATAATCATCGTATCATTACTCTTTACTCTCCGCGTCTATTTATACTCGCTTAAGTTCAAAAAGTCGACGTAATTTTTTTAAAAAAAAACTGTTTTTTTCAAACAAAAAAGAAATAAATATATAAATAAATATATTGTTTTTAATGTTTTTCTTGTTGTTTTTAGAAAATATTATATTTTACTATTTTGCATTGTTTATGTCTTTTTTTTATCATTCAAAGCTACATTTCTATAATAGCTGAGAATTGTTGTTTTTTCATAGTTGAGTGTATAATAATTGTGTTTTACAATGGTTATTAGTTAGTAGATACGATCGTTCTTTTTCTTTTTTTTGGTCTTTTTTGTTTTTGTTTTTTTTTTCTTTATTTTTAATGGTTTGAGTAGACGGATAAAATTACTACATCTCTTGCTCACATATCTCTAGTAATCTGTTGTTCCAAATATTAATATCGTTCTTAATGCTAAATCTTTAGATTTGTATAATTATTTTTTTTTTTTTAAATTTTAAGTAACTCAATAAGTACAAAACTCTCTCTCTTCTCTCCTCCTTTCTTCTCTCTTCTCTCTCTCTCCTCTCTCTCTCATCTCTTCTTCTCTTCTCTTCTCTCCTCTCTCTCTCTCTCTCTGTCTCTAACTTCTCAGTCTTTCTATTTCTTCATTCTACTTCTCTCTGCTCATCTATACTATACTCTACTCTATCCTACTCTTCTTCACATCTCTTACGTCTACCTCATCATACTCCATATCCAACTAACTCACGTCAATCACATTAAGTAGAATAGTATTTATATTATTTTTAAAAAAAAAACTGAATTATAAAATTAGAGCAATGAGAAGTTAGCTATCATAAAGTAATTAGCACTAAAATAATTAAAGCGTTGCTATCTATTAGCTAATAAACACTTCAATTAGTAAAAATAGTTATATTATATTATTTTTAAAAAAAAAAACGTTTAGAATAAGATACAAATACACGGTATTTATAAAAAATAATCATCTAATAAAACAAACTCGTTTATTTTCCCCAATATATATAATAATTATATAAGATAATATATATATTAATTAAATATTTATATATTAATATATATATATATATATTATATATATAATTATATAAATATATATATATATTAGTATTAAATTATTAAATATATATATAATAATAATATTATTAAGTATTATATAATATTAATATATATATATATATAATATATATAATAAATATAATAATTATATTAATATTATTAATATATATATAATATAATATATTTAATATATATATAATATATAATTATATAATATAAATATTAATATTAAATATAGACAAAGAAATATTAGATTTGACATTATACTACGCTCCAAAATTATAAATTAATTATTTAGTAATTAATATTTTGACCAAACTGCTACTTTAAATACAGTATTGAATATAATTATATATATATATATAATTAATATTATATATAAATATATAATATCTATATATTAATTAATTAATATTATAATATATATTAATATTATCTATATATAGTGAGAGTATAGAGAGGAGAGTAGGGGAGGGAGATGAGGGTTAATAGAGGGGAAAGTGAATAGAGCTTATAGTGAGCGGCCGTGAGACATGGGTAGTGGGTAGTGAGGAGGGTTGCGGCCGGGGGATACCAATATTATAAATTCAAACCCAATAGACGTGAATGATAGCTTGGCTTAAGTCCCCATTTTTCTTGTCATATCCACCCAATACTTAATACGGGTTGAAACTTATAAAACACCTAGTACAATTATTCGTCCCCTGTGAAAAAAAATTCTACGTGGAAGCTGTAAATATAAAATACTCTTTAATATATTTATTTGGTTTGTCCTGACCAATTAACTCCTGTAAATTATATTTTTTTTCAAATTTTATTTATATTTATAATTATTATTCCGTTCTATCACTTTATTTTAATTTTTGGAAACTTCCCCCATTATATTCCCTTTTTATTTCCTCTTGTAACTTGGATACTTAATCCATTAATTTTTTATTTTCTAATTTTAAAATATTAATTTTTATTTAATAATTATTTTATATTTATATATTATTAATTACAATTAATAATTTCTATATTTCAAATTATATTATTCATTTGTTTTTTAATATATATTTTTATTAATTATTGATATTATATTTTTTATTTAATTTATTTATTTCATTTGTTTATATTAATTTGGATTAAAAAATTATTATTTTCGAATTAATTTTATATTTATAAATTTGATTATTTTTTATATTATTCCATTTAATATTATTTATTATTATTTAACCTATTTAATTTATTAATATATATTTTAATTTATATTAATTATTTATAATTAATTTATATTAATTATTATTATATATTTTTATTATTAAATTATTTATTAATTAATTATTATTATTAATTATTAATTTTATTATTTATATTATTATTATATTATTATTTATTATTATTATTATATTATTATTTAATTTATTTATTTATTTTATATATTTTAATATATTTATTATTATTATTTATTCATTATAATTATTATTATATAATTTTATTTATATATATTATTATTAATTTATAATATGATTATATTATATATATAATATATATAACTTAATGATTATATATAATTCAACATACTCTCCTCTCCTGTACCATCATGTAATCAATCCTTTTGTTGTGAAAGAAGAGTAAATATAATAAATAAATAATTAAATATATAAATATAATAATATAAAAAATAGGGGATAAAAGAGCCGGGAGACGAGGCGAAAACCCCACCCGAACAAAAGAAAAACACACAGCCACGGGTGAAAGGAAAAAAAGATATATATATATATATATATATATATATATATAATTATATATATATATATAATATATATATATATATATATTATATATATTATATGATATATACACTATATTTAAATACATGTAAATGTAATAGAGATTCGGTGGTAACTAGTATATATAATTATTAATATATATATATATATATATATATATAGTATATATATATTTTATATTATATATATATATATATATTAATACATATTTCTATACGTATATATCCTTATAATTATATGAATATATATATTATATATATAACTATTATAAGTAAATTTTAAAATTAAATGAAAAAAAATGTTTTATTATTAATTTTAAGGAATTATTAAGGACCCTTGTGAGTATATGGACCGTTAAATTTTGTGTTTTGGTAATTTTTTAAAATATCATTATTTAGTATATGAAACTAACAATAAATTAAAATGATGATATAAGAAATAATTAATTTTAAATTTATTAAAAAGATTAAATAATAAAAAGAACCAATAACGTTACATTTGCCATCAGAAAGAAAATGCTTTTTTAGTTAAAACGTGAAAGAATTTAAGGTAGGAGGAAAAATAATGTTTCGGGGATAAAATTCGCCGTTCTTTTTGATTTTTTTTTTCATATGTTGGTTCTGTGTATACTTAAAAAAAAACATCATAATCTGAACTTAAAGGGCAGTAAAACCTAAACCTAAACCTAAACCTAACCGCAGTAAACCTATGCCTAACCTATATGGATTGACGATGAAGTAACCCTTTACCTAACCTAGATGGATCTACTTTTCCGTAACTTTTTTTTTCTATTTTTTAGTTTTTTTTTTTAAATATTATCCTGTAAATTTAGAAAATATTACAATCTTCTCGTTCTCCCATGTTGCTGCCAAACGTACGACTGCTGAAAAAATACGATCTTTATTATAATCACCTTTTATTTTTTTCATTTTATTTAAAAATGTTTTAGATCCTGATTATCAACACCTTGAAATTTATTGTTAGATATTATATTAATACAAATATATGAAAAAAAAATATATAAAGGATTCCCATATTAGTCATAAGAACCGAATTGGACCACACACCCACACACCCACACCCACCCACGCACACACACAACAACACACACACCACACACACACCACACACACACACATATATATATATATATATATATATATATATATATATATATATATATATTATATAGTATATATATATATTATATATATATAGTATATATATATAGTATATATATATATATATATATATATATATATATATATATATATAGTATATATATATATATATATATATATATATATATTATCAGGATGGCACGAAAAAAAATCAAATGAAAAAAAATCAATTGATTTTTTTACGTTTGATTTATTTATAAAGAAATCTATTTGATTTTTTTTGATTTTATTGATTTTTTTTGATTTTTTTGAATTTTTTACTTTTTTATATTTTTTTTTATTTTTTTGTATATTTAAGTGATTTAACTTCATAAAATAAAAATAAATAAAAATTATATTATATTATATTTTTTTAATATATTTGTTTCAATTTTCAACAAAAACTATTTCTGGCATTGTATACCGAAGTCTGTAACATTTCTTAGTGTTGCGTTTTCATTGTTTCGATTGTAAGATTTTGAACCCATAGCTAGGGCCTAGGGTTAAAAAATGAAAATTAATGCCAGAACAGACTAATTATATATATATTGTTTTTGTTTTTAATGTCGTATAATAGATATGTTAGGCCAGTATTTGAATATTGTCTAAAATTTTAGCACCCTTATTAGAAAAGACAGTAGATATGCTGGAGAGGGCTCAACGTAAAGCAACGAGAAGTTAGATTTTTGGCTTTAAGGATAAGAATAGGCGTGAAGTTGTTTAGATAGGCCCATGCGGCGGCTTAAAGTAAATTATTCTTATTTTATTATTTATTTATGGGTTGACTGGGACATTCTAGAAGGGCTAATGCGGTGCTTCTTAATTATTAAATTTTATGGTTGACTGGGACGAGTCTAAAAAGCGCCCATGACGGCTTTTTAAGTTATTATTCTTATTTATTATGAGCTTGACTGGACATTCTTAGAGGCGTCAATGCGGTTTCCTAATTATTATTTTTAATTATTAATTATTATTGGTTGACTGGGGACAGTCTAGATAGGCCCATGCTGCTTCTTAAGTATTATTCTTATTTATTATTTGATATTTATTATTGAGTTGACTGGGGACATTCTAGAGGGGCCATGCGGCTTTCTTAAATTATTAATTTTTATTGGTTGACTGGGACAGTCTAAAAAAGGACCATGCGGCTTCTTCTTAGTTATTATTCTTATTCATTATGAATTGACTGGGACATTCTAGAGGGGTCAATGCGGTTTTTTAATTATTTTTATTTATTAGATTATATATATATAATATATATATATATATATATAATATATTATATATATAATATATTATATATATAATATATTATATATATATTATATATATTATATATATATATATATTATATTATTGTTTGACTGGGACAGTCTAGATATGCCCGTATGCGGCTTCTAAGTATTATTCTTATTTATTATTTATTATGGGTTGACTGGGATATTCTAGAGGTGTAAAATGCGGCCGGCGTTCTTTAATTATTAATTTTTATTGGTTGACTGGGACAGTTTTTAAATAGGACTATGCGGGCTCTTTAAAGTTATTTATTCTCTATTTATATGGGTTAGACTGGGACTTCTAGAGAGGTTAATTGCAGCTTTTAATTAATTATTCAGAATAATAGTTAAGAAGCCTGCATTAACCCATCTAGAATGTCCCAGTCAACCCATAATAAATAGAATAATACTTAAGAAGCCGCATGGTCCTTATTTAGACTTCCCAGTCAACCAATAATAATTAATGAATTTAGGAAGCTGCATGGCCCCTCTAGAAGTAAACGAGTCAACCCATAATTAAATAATAGATAAAGAATAATACTAAGAAGGCCAGTATGGGTCATCTAGACTGTCCCGGTCAATCAATAATAATTAATAATTAAAAATAATAATTAAGAAGTCGCATTGACCCCTCTAGAATGTCCCAGTCAACTCTTAATAAATAAGAATAATACTTAAGAAGCCGCTTGGTCCTTTTTAGACTGTCCCAGTCAACCGATAAAAATTAATAATAAGGAAGCCGCATTGTCCCTTCTAGAATGTCCCAGTCAACCCATAATAAATAAGAATAATACTTAAGAAGCCGCATGCGGCCTATCTACGACTGTCCCGTCAACCAATAATTAAATTATTAATAAAATGAATAATCAAGCCACATTGATCCCTCTAAAATGTCCCAGTCAACTCATTATAAATAAGAATAATATTTAAGAAGCCGCATTGTCCTTTTTACTGTCCCAGTCGACCAATAAAAATTAATAATTGAGAAGACACATTGGCCCCTCTAGAATGTCCCAGTCAACCCATAAAAATTAAGAATTAAGAATAATTTTTAATAATAATTAATGTAATTAATGAAATAGTATTTATAATTAAGAACCTACATGGACCTACCTAGACTGTTCCCAGTCAACCTTTACAAGTAATTGAGAATAAAATTTAAAAAGGCCGCATTGACCGCCTCTAGAATGTCTCAGTCAATACATAATAATAATAAATAAGATAATAATTTCATGACTTCTGTCTACTAGATTGTCCTTTCAAGCCCATAATAATTAATAAATTAAGAATAATTTGTTCGTTAATTATTAATTTGTTATGTTTTGACGGCGGATAGTCTAGATAGCTCCATGCTGCGTTCTTGAATTATTAATTTCTTATTTAAATTAATTTTTGTTGTTTGACTGGGACAGTCTTAGTTAGGGCCCATGTGGCTTCTGAATTATAAATACTATTCATTATTAATTAAATTATTATAAAAAAAATTATCCTAAATCTTAATTTTTATGGCGTTTACTGGGATACTTCTAGAAGGATGCCAATGCGGGGCTTCTTCAATGTTAATTTTTTATTGCGTTGACGGAGGACAGTCTAAAAAAGGACCATGAGGCATTCTTAAGTATTATGTCTTGTTATTATGGAGTATGATGCGGAACATTCTAGAGGGGTCAATGCGGCTTCTTAATTAGTATTTTTTAATTATGTAAATTATTATTGATTTGACCTGGACGTCTAGATTATGGCGCCCATGGCTGTCTTTCTTAAGTTATTTTTCTATTATTATGGGTTGGACTGTTATATTTTCTAGAAGGTGCCAATGCGCGCTTTCTTAATTATTATTTTTTATTTATTTGAACTGGGACAGTCTAAAAAGGGCCATTCATTCGGCTTCTTAAGTATTATTCATATTTATAATGAGTTGACTGGGACATTCTAGACGGGTCAATGCGGCTTCTTAATTATTATTTTAATATTAATTATTATTGGTTGACTGGGACAGTCTAGTTATGGCCCATTACTTGCTACTTAATTGATTATTCTTATGTTATTATTTATGTATGTATTTATGTAACATTCTAGAGCGGGCCAATGCGACTTCTTAATTATTAATTTTATTGGTTGGACTGGGTCGGTCTAAATAGGACCATGCGGTTCTTAAGTATTATTCTTATATATTATGGATTTGACTTGGGACATTCTGGAGGGGTTGAATGCATCTTCTTAATGTTATTAATTATTTATGGGTGACTGGGACAGTCTAGATAGGGCCATGCGGCTTCTGATTATTATGCTTATTTATTAGTTATAATGGATTGACTGGGACATTCTAGAAGGGCCACTGCGGCCTTTTTAATTATATATTCTACATTATTTAATTATTGTTGGGTTGACTGGGACATTTCCAGGTAGGCCCATGTGGCTTCTTAATTATAAATACTATTCATTAATTACAGTAATTATTATTTAAAAATTATTCCTAATTCTTAATTTTTATGGGGTTTACTGAGATATTTCTAGAGGTGCCAATGCGGCTTCTCAATTGTTAATTGTTTTATTGGGTTGACTGGGACAGTCTAAAAAAAGGCACCATGGCGGCTCTTAAGTGATTATCTTTTTTATTATGAGTGACTGGGACATGTCTTAGAGGTGCCAATGGCCGCTTTCTCAATTGTGGAATTTTTATTGGGTTTGACTGGGACAGTCAAAAAGGACCATGTGGCTTTCTTAAGTATTATTCTTTTTTATTATGAGGTTGACTGGACATTCTAGAGGGGTCTCAATGCGGCTTCTTAATTATTATTTTTAATATTAATTATTTATTGATTGAACTGGGACAGTCTTAGATAGGCAACCCATGCTGCTTTTTTTAAGTCATTTTTCTTATTTATTATGGGTTTACTGGGACATTCTAGAGGTGCCAATGCGGCTTCTTAATATTGATTTTTTTATTTATTTGATTTTAGTGACAGTCTAAAAAAGGACCATGCGGCTTCTTAAGTATTATTCATATTTATTATGAGTTGATGGGACATTATATAGGGGTCAAATGCGGCTTCTTAATTATTATTTTTAATTATTAATGTATTATTGTTGACTGGGACAGTCTATAGATTAGGCCCATGCTGCTTCTTAAAGTATTATCTTCTTTATTATTTATTATGGGTTGACTGCGGACATTCTAGAGGGGCCAATGCTGCTTCTTAATAATTAATTTTTATTGGTTGACT
>JABUQX010037946.1:30000-37483 GCA_015478945.1 Trachelipus rathkii
TATATATATATATATATAATATATATATATATATATAATATATATATATATATATATATATATATATATATATATATTTATTTATATTTATATATATTATATATATATATATATATATATATATATATATATATATATATATATATATATATTATATATATATAGATATATATATATATCTATATATATATATATATACATAATATATATATAATAATATAATTATATATATATATTAGTATATATATATATATATTATATATATAATATTATATAATATACTATATATATATATATATATTATATTATATTTATTTATATATATATATATATATATATATATATATATATATATATATATATATATATATATATTATATAAATATATATATATATATATATATATATATATATATATATATATATATAAATATATACTAGTAACAGTTTGATATTCTTTTAAAGTTAAAAGTTTTATTTTTAAAGTTATTAGTAAATTTATTGTATTAAGAATAAATAATAAGAATAATAATAATAATAATAATAATAATAATAATAATAATAATAATAATAATAATAATAATAATAATAATAATAATAATAATAATAATAATAATAACTTTTTTGTGACAGATAAAATGGAGTGTTTATTATCCAAAATTTGATGAGAAGTAATAAAATGACTTGGATTTTCTCTTATCACTCATAGTTTTTGGGCTGTTACGAGTTGTCGGCACGTACAAAAATGTATAAATATATTTGTCTATATATTGATAACGATTCCTCTAATTTATAACGAATCAGCCTTCAATTTGATATCTGATATAAGTTCAATCTTTTGATACTTTTTTTTTACTTTCGGCAAGGGTTCTTTTGAAAGGTTCCCAGAGTGGTGACACTAACAAGAAAAGGATGTAAGTGACAAGTAATTGTGGTTTTTCTTATATAATAAATAATAAATGAATAAAATAATTAAATACGAGTTTTAGTTAAACTTAATACTACCCTATTGCTAAACCTATTTCTAAAAGTATATGCATAAATATTCCCTACACCAAATAATATATTTTTCAATGTCGACAATAATGTATATTAATAGTTTATATTATGATTTGTCAATTTACGAATCAGGATCGGAACAATACTTCCTTTTGTAGATTGTCCTATTTTGGACTGATTTATCAGCCAAAATTCCTTTTACATATCTTCTGAAATGATCCGGTACTTCCAACTGTTGAGGATTTTCAACTTTGCCGTAGCAGTTTTTCCTAAATTTGATTTGTTCTCAGCCTTTACGAATATAATCCTCGCCAACTAACCAGGATTTCCTTGTTATAGTCCCTGCATGGTATCCAATGATAAGCCTGATGGCCGATTTAACGAATCCTGAGATCCTGGCCTACCGTTTTGGCACCATCAACGATTTTATAAAAGGCCGTAGTCAGATTAAATCTTACCTTAAAATGTTGTAGCTGATGATTTACGGCGATATTTTTCTCCTGGAACATCCCTTATTAATTGCCAACCGTAATTCGCAAAGAAATTCTTGTACCATTTACCTGTGTATCGCTTCTCAAGGCTAGCAATGTCTTGGCGGAGTCGTTCTAAATGTACATCACTTATAATTCCAGATTTGCCGGAAAGTTTTCGAGATGTGAATCAAGGAAGTGTATCTTTAAGGACATGTAACATCTCATCTCCTTGTATGCATTTAGTAGTTTATTTACAATGTCTTTGTAATTTTCAGATTTATTATTTCCAAGAAATATTTAACATCTTTTAAAGATTTCCAAGCTCTTAGTTCCACTTTATTTAACATGTTATCAAAATTTCCACCTTTCATAACTTCTATAATTTGTGGTCCCACAAATATACCCCCCCCCTTAATCTTAGCCTCAATAAGCTTATGAAATTTCGTCTTCAAATAAAAAATATTTTGTCCATCCATTTACAACATTCTTTATTAAGCCTAGTTTAATATTTTTAGATCAGCCAAGCCAGTTGTTCATAGGTGATGTCTTTCATTCCAGGAGTTAGCGCTTGACACAGTGGCCATTCCTTCTGTATATAATGACGATACCTTGCCCGACTATCTCATCCACAAATAAAACAGCAGTATTTCGTGTATGGGGTATAATTGACCAACTGAATGGGTAAAAGTTTTAAAATTTTTCTTATTTACAGCACTAATTGAAGCATGATTACTTATGAAAAATATAACTAAAATAAATCTAAAGTTTTAAAAAAAACAAAAAAATAAAACAAACACATACGAAGCATATCCCGGAATGAGTTTGTATGGTATCATGAATTTACTTAGGCCCTGTACAGTATGCCAGCGATATAAGTATTTCACTTTTTTTTTTAACAATATTAACAAGGAACAATATAAAAACCGTAGTAAGGAAAATATTTTTTGAAACAACCAAAACTCACTTTGTTTATTTTTAATAAATTTTTTGAAAATATCAACTGCAAAGATTGCAACATTTTCGACAGATTTTCACAAAAAGCGTCACTTTGCACTGGCTACTGCTAGTGAAGCTGTGAAATAGTTTTAAACTTTTTTCACTTTTGCTTACAAAATCCAAGCTCTGTGAATCAGAAAAATGCCAAAATAAACCTTAAAAACTAGTGTTATAAGGGTCAAAATAACCTGAAATATTCATGAGACTAAACGACATCAGTATTTATCAAAGGATTAAATAATTTTTTTTAGAAATGCACCAATAGAGCTATGATAGAACTCACTAAGAAAGGAGGGTGTCAAGGAAGGTAAACATCTAACAACAGAAACTTTCCTTTCGCTTGATACACGCTCTTTCTTGGAAACAAACAGTCTTTTCCTCTATACGTGTTTTATATAAAACTACTTTTAACTGCCGCTCTTATAGTTCACTGGTTTTCTTCTCATAACACCAACACAGAACACAAAATCAGGTGTTTTAACTTTCCTTTTCCTTAGAGTAGGAAAGGAATTTGCTCTCCTCCTTTCTTAACAAACCGAATTTAACTACATTTTAACACTTTCACTAAACCTTCGTACCGGAACTATTATAATTTCTCACTCTCTCAACAAGATAAAAAGAATTTTACAATCCATCATCACCTCCCACTTAACACAACAGTCTTTCTTACTTAAAACATTCCACACCGCCCTGAAATACTCCAAGATCATTAAATACTACCATAATTCTCCTTCGTGTTGAACGCATGCCTCAACACTACCACTCTTAAATGTATTTTCAAACCCCAACCACACCTTTAACAACATTGCTCAACAATGCGCTTACATCAAAATTCCATGCTCCTAATTGTAACTTCTAGTTTACAGATAGAATGACAATGACTTTTGTAGACGCCAATGCTCAACATAACAACATGACCTTACTCTCGACTTACAAAACTCGTCACTCACACTTCATAGAACCGCTACAAAACTCACAACACAAACATTAACATAAATGGCACATCGTTAATCCATGGCTTACAAGTATTGGACAGACAAAAACGGCAAATTATTGAATGCCTTTGCATACAAAATTTTCCATAACTTTACATTAAAGGAGATTATAGGCTTTTGACCCACCCTAAACAACTGAATGCACACCACAGCCTTTTTTCACAAAAAATAAATCAAAACTAAAATCAAAAAAGCTACGTCTTATATAATATTTTTAACTGTTTTTTAAACATACATTTTCGTTTTTAATAAATTTTATTGCAGTCTCCATCAATAGCGTGCTGAAAAGGGAGGTGTCTAGTAAAGACCCGAAAGCTCTTAACCGTTTCCTACTATTCTTGAAGAACATGTGTCTTAATTAATGTAATCAGATTAATAATAAAACTTTATCTACACTGCAGTGTTCTCAGCATTATCTTAGCCTTTTATAATACATACTTACAAAATCTCGGCGTTTCTTAAGCTTGTGAATCTCTCTCTCCCTCTCGTACACACACTCTCCGTCTTCTCTCTCTCCTCTCTCTCTCTCTCTCTCGTCTCTCCTCTCGTCTCTCTCCTATATATATATAGTATAAGTATATATATATAATATATATATATATAATATCATACTATATATAGTAGTATATATATTTATATATATTATATATATATATACTATATATTATACAGTATATATACTTTATATCTATATACTACTAATATTAAAGAATAGTATAATATATATATATATTATATAATTATATATATATAATTAATATATATCATATATATACGATATATATTATATATATATAGGTATATATATTAACTATATATGATTATATATATATATATCTAATACGTTATGACTAATGAGGTTAGGTAGTAAGTATAATATAGCAGGTATAGTATCATATTTAGTAGTACTATTAGTATATAGTATATATAAATAGTATAGTATATTTTTATATATCTCAATATATATAGTATTATTATATATATAAGTATATATATATAAGTATATATAGTATATAATATATATAATATATACCATATAAGTATATTATATATATCATAATAAGGATGTTAATCATACCTTTATATGAATATAATATAGTAAATATTATATATATATATATATCTATAGTATTATATACAGAATCAATATATATGTATACTATATATATCATAGATATTATAATCTATATATATATATATATAGTATACTATGAGGTAGTATATATACGACTCACATAACATTAACTTTAACTGAACCTAAGCTAACTGATATATAGTAAGTATAATTAATAATCATAGTATATATAGTATTATAGCCATAATAACGTATATATATAGTAAGTATATATCAAGTATATATACTGAATAAGTATGATAGTAGTTAGTAATGATATATATAGGTAAGTTGTTAAGGGTGAGTATATGTATTAGTATATACTATATATATTATAACTAATATATATAATATATAGTTAGTTGGTTAAAACGGATATACTACGTATATATTTATATATAATATATATACTATATATATAATCAACGCATTCACATTATTAAAAAGTAGCCTCCGGTTATCGATATCACACCACATTTTAATGTTCAGTAAAAGAGCTTCAAATTATAAGAAAATATTAAAAAAACTAAGTTCCTAATTATTTATTTAAATCTATCTAACCTTAAATAGACTTAATTAACCTTACTTAACTAACCAAACCGATATATTATATATAATATATACTATATATATATATATATAATATATATAGTACTATATAATATATATATATATATAATATATATTTATAATATAATATACTTAATATATGTAATACTAATTAGATTTTGATAACTTTTAAAAGTATGCGAAAAAATAGCTTCTGCTTTCGAAAATGTAAGTTTGAACCGATAATAATATAGCAGAACTGGCAACACGGATCAATTTTTATTTCAAGAAGTGTCAGGCAGCTAGTCGTAATAGACTCTTTATATATAGTATAGTATTATATCTATTAGTATATATATATATAGGTGTTATATATATACCTAGATATACAGTATATTTATACATTAGAATAATAATCGTATATATATATTATAGTATATAGATATACTATAATATATGTATATAGTTTATAATAAATTTTGAATGATATTATTTGTTAATATTAATATATATAAACACGTTTAAAATCGGGGGAATATTTCTGTAGCAAGAAAACGAATATATATTCATATGAAATATAGATATAATTATATTATATAGATATAAGAGAGAATATATAGTAGTATTACAGCAACTATATATTATAGGTATAATAATGTGTGTGTGTGTGTGTTTGTGTGTTTGTGTGTGTGTGAAATAAGGCAGAATAATCAAGGGCGAGTTATCATGAGACCTTTAAAAGAGTTTAATTTAAAGTTTAAATAAAATTTTAAAAGTAAATAAGGTATAAAAATGAAAAATTGTGGATGCAATATACAAAATTCGTAATATAAAAACAAATAAATCATGTAAATTAGAATATTTTTATATCACACCTCGCAAAGTCAGGAATTTTTAAATCTTTAGGAATGTCTCCCTTTACTCTTGGACATTGTCTGTCCAATCGTTGCAGCGTCTACATATTCTTCTATAATGGATTTTAGAGAGTAGATAGACTATCAGAACTTCTCCATATTTCAAATAGCTATAGTAATACTTGATATATATAGTATATATCAGTAGTATATATATATATAAGTATATTAGTATATATATATATAATATATAATAGTATATAGTAGTATTATAAATAATATATATATAATATTAGTGAGGTCGTTTTAGTGTTATTTAAAACACTAAGAAACACCGCTAGAGTCAGAGAACGCATAGATATCCAAGCTGTCGGGTCTCTGTGCCTCTAGGTGGAGCGACGGGTTTGACTTCGTACGCGCCCTCTGTCGCCGCGCATTCGCATCGAGCCCTTCAAAATGAAAGTTCCAAGGAACAATATTTCCACTAGGGAGCTCGAGCCGGATAAGGGAGGAACCACCGGGGAGGGGACGACAGTCCCCCGTGTCCACCTAGAGGCGAGAGACCCCGACAACTAATATCTATGCGGTCTACTCTAAGGTTGTTCGTTAGTTTTTAGAAAATCAATAACAGAGCCACTTATTACTATATACTATACTATATTATATATATATATAGTAATATATAAGTTTGTATAGCGTATTATGATATATATAATTATAATATATACATATATATATATTATATATATATATAATAATATAATAATATATATATATAAAAGAAAGCTAAAAATTTAGTTGTCAGTTTCCCAATAAAGAACAAGAGCAATTTAATACTCTAAGACATTGCCAGCAGGTGCGATATAAAAATTAATTTAATTTAAATGATTTTTTTTTATTAAATTTTGTGTTAAATGCTACCACTATTTTTAATGGACTCCATACTAGTTTTTACAAACTTTTCACTTTAAATAACTTCTTTTAAAAAAGTCTCATTTTTGTCTTCTACCTGATTATGCTATTTGCACCAAAAATATATAGTATTAATTAATGTATATTATCATATATATATTATAAGCTATATAGTTAAGTAACTATATATATATATATATATATATTTTTATATATATAATATAAACTATCTATTACTATATATATATATATAAGTATATTAGGACCAGCCAATCTAGTAGACGCCAGCAATTCCATACTACTCGAAAAACTACCAGTCAGCTACCAGGGAAAGGAATACTATTGCTTGGAATCGCTCGGTACAATTTTAGTACGGAAATGTAAAAAAAAAAAAAAAATAAAAAAAAAAGAATGCGATAATCTCGAAAACGTACAAGTGCTACAGGGAAAGAATGACAATTTGTTGGAATCCTTTGTAAAATTTTGGTAAGGAAAAAAATGGCAAAAAAGAAAAAATAATAGGAATAGAAATAAAAACATAAAAAATTGGCTTTTTTTTGGGGGAGGGAGACTCGATTAATTTTTCCCATG
>JABUQX010037947.1:0-20000 GCA_015478945.1 Trachelipus rathkii
TAAATGTTAGGAATAATCATACTGAGAAATATTTTTTATTCCTGTTTCTCTCATATCTTTATTAAAAAATTTATATTCTTTAATACATTTCGACACATTGAATTTGTATTTTCACTAATAAACCTTTGTGCTGGAGTGCATGAAACATGGTAGAAGCTTGCTTTCACAAAGGAAATATTAACACCATAGGAGTTGGAATAAGACGACCTTTCAATAGGAGAAATGGAGACCAACTGAGACGAAATATGAGTGGAACTAAAAGCTATGTATGTATTGTCTACATATATTATTGAGAGTTAATGTTAATGTGACCATTAATTAGAATAACATACCTAATATATTCACAATCCCCCTATATTAGCTTTATTTTCTGTTATTTGGAAAATCAAAAAAAAAAAAAAAAAAAAAAAAAAAAAAAATAAAATAAAAAATATCATAAAGAATCAGTTACTCACTTTCATTTAACAAAACAGAAATGTTTAACAATTTGTTGATCAGTTTGTTAATCATATGGCTTTAATATTATATTAAATAATAATATATATATATATATTATATATATATATATATATATATGATATATATATATATATTATATTATATATATAATATATTATTATTATTATAATCATTATTATATTATATTATATTAAATAATATATTTATATATTAATTAATATTATATATATATTATATTATATATATTATTATATTTCATATTAATAATATTATATTTTATTATCTTAACTTATTCATTTATATATATTATTATATAATATATTATATATTATATCTATTGTTCTTATACATATTATTTTAATATATATATATTTTATTATTATTTTTTTTATTATTTTCGAGATATTCTTCTTTTTTCTACCTTCCTACTACTCACGAGCATTTGCCGCTCGAAGGGTTCTCTCTTTTTCAAACTGGAGGGGCGCCAAAATAACAAAAAACTTATATATATTAATAAAAAATAAAAATTACATACCACAGTATACATAAGCATTCTAAACCTACTATGGAATCCTTAAGACACTGACGCGAAACACCCAACTTCGGCTTATCCCCTTGTCGTGAGGTCTTCACCGCTGAATTTTCTCTCTCGGTTGGCACGCCTGGCTTGCATGCAGTGTTATCGCGGGGTATTATTAATAGGAGCGCAGGAATCGATTTAGATATCCTACTCTATCGGCCGGAAAATAACAGTACGTAAGGGCCACACGCGAGTTCCCGCGATCAGAACACGATGTTCGACTGCTGAAGAAGGAGGTCACCATAACGATGGTGATCTCTGAGTTCTCGACGAATCCTATTCGAACAGCATATGTTGCCCATCGCAGAGATATCAAGCACCTCTCGTGTATTCGACCGATCGGTGCCTTCCCTGCGATGCTAGTGGCTTGTGATCGGGAATTTTGGCGGAGCGGAACTTTCTACTATTCGAGATGCCGAGCCGCACTTTCCGGTACATGTAACTATAACTTGCTCTGTTCACATAGAAATAACGATATGAACAGGTCTCCTCGTCCCGCTGATTCTCGCACGCGCCCGCGTTCACGTGGAGCAGACGGAAATGGTAGTAGCTTTCATAGTTCTATGTAAACCGTATTGGACTACTTCGTTATAATGCCCACTCCCCTCTTCTGGGCGCATTCCTCATGGCGTTCTAATCTGCATCACTCTCGTGTGCTACTAAGATGATGGGTGGAAGCTCTTGTGGGAATTATCTCCTCTGACCAATCGAGAAGGCTTATCGCTGACCTCTGCCACCACACTTTAAAGTTTTACTCTTCCCTCTCGGTATTTTATCCTCTTTTAACCCTTCTCTCTTTTTTTTCATTCGCTTCTTGTTGTAAATGAGAACACCGTTAATCCTTTAATTTATCAATTATTTTTTCATTTCTCAGAACTTCTTGTGCCTACTATATCTAATCTTAATTCTTTTTTGCCTTTAAAATACTCTAATCTGTTCTGTTAACTCAAATGTTGGGAACAGGCATCAAAAGTATTGCTCATTATCAGAGGGCGATAAGACCTCTATCAATAGTACTAACATCTCGGAGGCGACAATCTATGAGGCAGAACAACCATTACAAATATCTAACTACACTTCCTTCAAGAATCTCTTTTGATGCGAATCCAACCGCGTTTCTTTCTATGAGGCAATTTATGTTTGGAGAGGAACTCTGAAAAGCCCAGTGACCTCTATCTTGTAGACGGGATCTGATCTTGTTGCCATTCGCTATGAACAGATCGTGAGATTTGTTTTCCACAACATAAGTCTTACAATCATCTACTAGATTTAATCTCCTGAAGTAATTTTTGGATTTAATTAGGGTCAAAATGACGTGGTGAGATTACGACCAAACACTCTCTTGATTGACTCTTCACCTATTTCGCTAACTTAGATATATCTTGTCTTCTTGATTCTTAATAATAACTTAGAATAATGATTTTTTTCGTACTAGTTATAAATTTTTCTTAGATGGATATATAATTAACATGTTCTTTTTATCTATAGCTTTGATCAATTAAGGTAGATATGAGGCGAACTTATTTACTATTCTTCTTATATCACGTTGCTATAGCCAAACTGAGCTAATTAGCGACGTATTCTTTATATATTACACCTTTAGAGTTAATTAGAGTATATCACCCACAAATCTGGGTGATCCTCCATATGCTTATCTATCCTTGATATACAGTATTTTTAAGGAGATGTTACATTAATATTATACTATAATAATATATATCTTTCTCACTACAACCAACTCATCTCCTATTCTTTCTAATGATGTCTGAAACGGTGAGAGTTGTATACTATAGATGTTACTAGGAATCTTACCTTAGCAAATTTATTAGATGACTAGATTAAGAAAGATTCAACAGTATATGCATAACTCTTGAATATTTTCTGAGAGTTCTAGGTAAATTTTCACCTTTGCATTGAAGATATCCGCAACTGAACTTGTAGTGGCACCATCTTTTAAATACATATTAACTAGTTTTATTCGCTCTTCTCTCATGCCCTAATCTATACACACCTAATAATCCGAAACTTAACCTGAAAAAATAAAAAAAAAAAATTTCTCTGATAATATAAATAGTCTTGATACATTCTACATACTCGAACAAACTTATACTCTTATTAACTTACCACACAATTTCTATATAACGTTCTAATATAGTACCATTTGGTCGGAGAAAATGTAAGAGACATGAAGCAACACATCATAACTTTCCTATGGAGTCTTAAAATCAATAGAAGTCGCTACAATCTATCATACGTTAACTAAGATGAGTTTGGTTCATTTATAGAGAAGGCCGAAATACTGACTAAAACTATATAAGTTAATACGAAGAATTTGTTTTACAGAGTCGATTGCTATAAAATTAAACAAAACTAAAAAGTTACCTAATGCGTTTCATAAGGTGAATATTATGTTTAATAAAATATGTAAAGTCAAAGAGAAATTGGATAACGGTGACATATAGAACACACAAATCAACTTGTATTTAATTTTCGAAGGTTTATTAATTCTAAATTAATAATGCTAGATGACTTATTATCCCAGAATCTTTCTGTCCAGTTCCATAACATTGCCATAATATGTTGATAAGTGTACATAAGCAATCATAATTTCAGGGTTCAATTATATTGGGTGATTATATTATATGGAATGATGTTATCTATTATATTTGAGTCGTATTGGAGTAGTTTCTTGGGGTATATTTTAGTGAATAGGTAAAATAATCTTATCCAGATATTATCTTATACTTAAATTCCTTTAGTTATAAATAGATGAAATCTTGAAAGGTGTTGTAAAGATTATAAAATCATCTGTAGATCGAGAAACCCTTAAATAAAAGTATAAACAAATAATTTTCCTCTGTTTTTAGGTCACCATCGAGGCGGGATTTTACGGTTTTCTATAAGGTCAGCCCCAAATATTATGAGCTTTATATCATCTATAAATACTCCGCCTCTAAACTAAGAAGTAGGACTTCCATCAATAAGTAGAATACATGATGATATGAAATTTTCTGAGGCGAGAGTTTGAGGGGAACTCGTGAAAACCATAAACCTAAACAAATAACTACTAAACAAATCAAGATGACAATAAAATCATATCTCCTTATAACCTTAGCAATCTGCTACCGCTTTAATATTGATCAATATCCTATATTTTTTGGAGAATCCATTGTATTAATAATCAATGTTAGTTGAAAGTATAATAATCTCACTCCTATTAAAATATGAATAAGCACAAACAATATTCAGTCCTATTTTTTTTTTTTAGGCGTAGCCCAGGGCTACATCACATGTCAATAAATCTCTAAACTATTTATCTTTGTAAAGTCTGAAACGGCAATGTCGTGAGGGTCGAGGTAGCGCGTATGTGAAGCACTCAGGGGGGAGCTGTGACCATACCCGCCGTATAGGGTGGGCTAACGACGCACTTATATTATTATATCGGGGCTCCGAGAGGATTGTCCCATCCCCGAGCGCGTGGGTCAAATTATCTTATCCCCGTCGCTACGGCAGGAGCCAAGAGCCCGCCCTGCGACACTCGTGGGTAATATATACATCCATTGGTGGTATTTTACTCCGTAAACGCACCTTAGTTAATAGACCGTACTATTCTAATTCAAGACGTACATCCCATCAAAGTCTTTAGCTCTTCTCCTAATCATACTTTGACCACCATATTATATTATAATTCTTATCTTTTATTTTTTTATTTTTTTATATTCATTATTTTTACTCTATATAATTTTAACAGGATTAAATTATTCCTTTTCGAGGTAACATTAAAATAGAAGTAATAATATATATATTTTTTTTTTACTTTTTATTTTATTTATTTTATTATTTTTTATATTTTATATACCATTTCTCTGACTAATTAGGACAGTATTCTAATCAAATGTATTCTTTTCACCTTGTGTCTCTTGAGTATTTTTTGATATTGTAATTGATGAATTAAGTTGTCGCTCCATAATCCAATTATAATAATATATATTAATATATATATAATATTAACTATATAATTTATTTTAATATATCTTTATTAATATAAATATTATAATTAATAATATATATATATAATATAATTATAATATATATATTAATATATAATAAACTAGTTAACATTAATTACCTTTTTTACCTAATTCCATAAGATCTGTGGGTGTATATAGTTGCAAAGTTGGAGTGCATCATGCCGATGTCGAAGGAATATACTTAACTATCGCGAGATGCGGAAAGGTGAATTGCCGGGTTAGCTAGAGACCTGATTCCAAACAATCTGCTGATTTAGATCTATTATGATGATGCATGTTATAACCTTCAGCGGTTAGCGGAGAGAGAGAAAATTGTTGCTCTCTCACTAACTATAATTGGCTATAAGACTGTGAAATTGCCTTCTGAAGACATCTGAATTAACATACCCCAGCTTTGAGTATAATACTTATTATTAGTTAGTATAAAACTACGTTACAAGCGTCAGAAAATCCATCACCCTAGAGCGTTCCACGAGACTCATCGACCGGTGACCCAGTAAATCCCTATGTTGCAAATATTTCGTCAGTGTAGAGTGTTTCTAATTTAAACCCTGGCTACCAGGTATGTGGTATCTAACAATCATACCCCCTCAACAATAACCTTACCTTAGGTACTTATATATTTACACATTCTCCTATGAATTACTAACACTAAAACTAATTTCAATTATATTTAATCGCCTTCTGCCAATACCTCAATCATCTCTGTATCTCCCCTTATCCATGACATTTCCTTTACTGGCTCTCAATCTCACCTTTTTTTTTTTTCACGAGGCTCTTCCCCACGCCGGTCATATCGCAACAGCACTCACCAATCTATACATTCCGCTTAACCCAGTCCGACTATAATGTCTCTTTTCCACAATGACCCAACCATCTACGACTTACTTTCATTTATTCTCATCATTTACACTCCGCTTTTCTTCCACGACACAGTAACTTTCTCAATTACGTCATTTCCTTCATTTTACTCAATCTTCTCCAACACTTTAACCAACACCTCCCCATAAGAAATTGTCCGTATTAATAATCTGGGTATACAAACATACCTCTCAAATGAAAGCACTCTAGCGCGCACGTCGAAGACTTATTCACTTACATCCAGCCAAACGATTTAATGCAATCACCACTTCCCTGCCATTTCAACAACCTCCTCACATCTCTGCATCATCCCGTTCCCACTTTTCATATTCCAACACTCATTATATTCCTAAATATTTTAATAAAAGCAAAGACACTTGTCCGTGCTTTCACACCATTCCAAACCAAACACGCATTACTACACTCCCGATGAACGTGTCCTCACTCCACACGCTACCTTACTCTTCATCCTACGTTTTCCTTTCATAAACCCCTCCTACTCATATGCTGCAAATCCCTCTACCAATCTTCCTCAAACTTCTTCAGTTTTTTCCCACAGTAACCACATAAAACCAAATACATTAATCCGCATACAACAATCAGGTGCGCCCCTCCACTCTCATTCTACATCATTCTTCTATACAAGACCGTTTCCTGCCATCCTCTCCTGTCCCACCTTCGTATTTCGTTCATCCGACCCCCATCGTATACAAATGTAAAGATAAAGAATAGTTCGTTCTCTTTTCCCATCCAGTCTCAAGCTCTGGTCCTCTCACATGCTAGAAGAGTGGGTTTTTTCGACTGAGGTCAATTGGAGCTTCATCTAATTTAATAATATTCTTTGTTAATAAATATAATAGTAATTTTTATTTTTTTAAAAATTTTTTCTTTAAGGAATGACGACTTGGTGCCTTTGGAGAGGTTTGCATGAACATGTAAGCCCAAGATTTTCAATAATTTAATTGCTTCATGGAAGTTAGACTGGAGCCGGTACTTTCATTTTTCAGCTTTAATGAGAGCTCAACTTCGTATTCCATAAGGACTGGGCTGGCAAAAAAGAAGTTTCCAAACATGATGAAACCACGGTGTGTTGTATTTTAACGAGTGTAATTTCTCTATCTGACATTTTGATTTTGGACTTGGAAGTTGTGTAATAAAGGCGTTTATGGAGGGTTATAGGTCAGGATTGGAGAAAGCGTTGTAAATAGTACCCTTTGTAGTAAGGAAGGGAGAAAAGCGGGAACTTGTAGAAATTATGGGAATAAGTTTATTTTGAGTGTTGTAGGGCAAGTATATTACTGGTAATTTTGGTCGAAAGAGTGCGTCGAGTGACTGAGGTGGTTACTTTGATTGGTGATAGAACAATAGGTGCGTTAGGGAGTGGGTCAGAGGAATTGTGTGGATCAATCTTTACAATTGAAGAAACACAAATATTGAGAAAATGAGGGAGAAAGAAGAAAATTAAATTATATTTAGGTTTCTATGTTGAATTTACAACAGGCGTATGAATGAGTCAAATAGGGAAAGCTTTATGGCAGGTATTAGTGATATATGTGGTTGGTGAGGCTTCTGATGGAATCAAAAGTATGTATGACGAAAGGAAGCGTGTGTAAGGATAAATGGTGTCAATGGTGAGTTTAGGATTAATAGCGGGAGTGAGACAGGAGCGTTGTGTTATGTCTCCTTGGTTATTCATTGTGTATTGGATGGGGTTATGAACAGAATTCGAGGTGGGGATGAATGGAGGGTGCCTGGTAGGAAATGGTGTGAGAATGGAGAGGAGTGGTAGGTGTGCCCTACCCTATTGGTATGCTCGCGGATGAATTTGTTCTGTGTGGCGCCGATCCTGAGAAGAGAGTTTGAGAAGAGAAATTGGTGGGAGTTTGGAGTAAAAAAGGGGTTTGAAAAAAGTAATACGTAGGATAAAGGAGTAAGGTTATGGTTGAGGAGGACAGTCTCGTGTGAAGTTTATGTAGAATGATCAATCAGCTGGAGGCAAGTGTCCTTGAGTTTAATAAAAATATTTAGGTCGTATGTGTTGGATTGAGAACGAGGAACGGAATGATGCAAGTGTAGTAAGGAAAGTTTGTGCAATGGGCAGGAAGGTGGGCTGGTGCAATTGAAATCGTTGGTGAAGTGTAAAGGGACTAGTCTAGCAGGCCGCTAGAGTCTTTACATGAGGTGCTATGTTCTGCTTACTCCCTGTGTTATTGTACTGGTTAGTGAGACTAATGGTCTGGAATAAGAAGTATAGATCCTTAAAGTTCAATGTTCTCAGATGGATCCAATCTTAGGGGGCATGCTGTGTTGCAAAAAAGAATTATAAAAAGTGGTTTGACGTATTAGAGAGTGGGTGGTGTGAAGAAGGGGTAAAAGAGAGAATATAATCGAAAGTTAGATGTTTGAGATGGTTTGGTCATGTGGAAAGGCATGAAGACAAGTCGTGGTTGGTTAAGGCGGACTGTAATCAGTGAAGAGTGTGTTGGGGACACCGTCCGGCTGGGAGACCGAAGAGAAAAGTGGATGAGTACACGGTAAAGGAATGACTGAAAGGAAGAGAAATGTGAGTTTGGCAAGGCGAGAAAAAAAAAGGTGCATGATAGGAGAAGAATGGCGGGGTTTTGTATGGCGGCATGGTTGTGTGGCCCACCTGGGCGAGGGATGAACCCTTACATTGGAAAAAATATCAAGGTGGGTCCGTCCGCGGTCGCTATGATTGCTCTAAGGGTGGATTTTCTGCTGTGACGAGCTCTCACTAAAAATGGTACAGAGGGGCGGTAAAGGCTGGGCTTTCTTTTTTTCGACTTTTTGTCATGTTCTCTCCTACTGCTTTTCTTTTTTTCTTTTTTTCCGATGCTTGTACACACTTAACCTCCCAATCTTTGGGGGGCAAGAGGAAGGTGAAAGAAAGAAAGAAAGTTTTTAAACAACTTTTAATAAAATAATTAATTGCTTCATTCTTTACAATATGTATTAGTTTCTAAATTAGTGACATTCTTACCTCTTTATCTTTCATTGGTATCTAAAATTATTAAATTTAAAAGAGGGAGACTTCAACCATTATCTTATATCAAAATAATTTTGAAGACGTATCCAACGTAAGTTCAAATTGAAATAGCATAAGCATTATCCCAAACCACATATGATGTACAAAAGCAAAACACAACCGTTCCCTTTCCATAGATTGCGGGCTGAGGTGCGAACATACGTCAGAAATCAGGAAATAGCCAGTAGAAAGAAACCGAATCGTGAATGAGAGCTCGTCTCAGTAAAATTAATACACCCAAGGGCTTCATGGGACTGCGAAGGACATCTCTCTCTGCGGCATCTCGTCAATGTAGCGGTTCATCCCTTGGGCCAGGCGACTCACAAATCATACCCCCTCACAAACCACCGCCCATTCACTCGCTATTATGGCACCTTCTCTGCCTCTGCCACACACTTGCATTACTTTCCTTTAATTGACTCAATTCACTTTTTTTTTTTTTGGTCTTCCAGCCGTTCGATTCCACACGCACGTACCACTATACATCCGTTTAATTTAAGAACGCACACCAACTTAATCATTCATGCCATTCCATATGTCCAACCACTTTAAACCAGACTCGTATACTTCTCTCATTTACCGGCCCTTACTTCACACCACACTCCAGCACATGTACCCACAGACGCTTCTCCCATCTCATTTTATATCAATTCTTCTTAATAACCCTAAACCCAACCTGAGATTGTTCACGCCTGAAGAAAATTGGCACCTAGATTGCTGTATTTCCTCTTATTCCACACCATAGTTGTTGTTACCATTAGCTATACATTAACATCGTAACAGCATACCCTCAAATCCCTCATGCAAAACATTAAGCACACGCCCAGACTTAGTCCCTTTGTATTCAACCAAGAAGTCAAGATTGGCAAATGCAACCCAGCCATCCTTCCTACATTCACACACTTCTACGAACTACACTCTGCATTAATTCTGTTCCCGTTTTCTTATTTTCCAACATTATCCTTAAGTACTTAAATTCAAGATACTTAGTGGCTATACTTATCCATAAAACCCCCTAAATACATTATTTCTTTTATTTTCCCTCAATTATTTTATTGAACAGTAATATTAAACTCAAAATAAAACCCTCTACGCTAACCTGTAAATGCATCCTTGTTCTCGTCGTCAATCAATCCATGTAATATTCTCTATTGATAAAATTTTTTTCCTGATCACGAAGCAACAATGATCCACCTGAAGAAAAGCGCTCAAATGACTGAAATTAATTGTACCGCTCGCTTCATTTTATACGTAAGAATTATAAAATAGAAGGGGTGGATCCATACTTTCAGTTTTTAAGCTGCAAACGATAAAATTTACTTACTACTATGGTATTATATGCAAGGATTTAAGTAAAAACAATGTCACAAAACCGCCCTTTACAACTTAAACAGTAAAGTAAGAAAAATATGAATTAACACAAAGTCCTCCTCTGAAGTATAAAAAAAAAAATAATATACTAATATTCCAATTTAACTAAAATTTCACAGAACACTTGTCATAATAAAAAATGGTAAACTCTTCTTCCAAGATGGCGTCAATCCCTTACAGGAAAGGGAGTGACGCCATCCTTGTTCCAAGATGGCGTCAATCCCTTTCCTGTAATTATAAAAAATACATTGGATAGTTTAGTACATTTAATCACTCTTACTTTCTAATATTATTTATCCTATCCTTAGCTATTATCAGGTTTATCATTAAGTTATTCACACAATCTGCAATTACCTGTTCCAGTGATAACGGCTCCATTTATGTGACTTTTTGTGTGGCCTTAAAATGTTCATTATAACTGGAATATAAAATGCACGCTCTTTTTGTAGATTTTTTTTAATCTACACTCAAATCTTCCACTTCCCCGTAGCTGCTCATAGAATAAGTTTCTCCTCCTATGGTCTCCCTGTTAAGCTTTTAATATCTGCATTATTCGTATTTTCTCCCCTCTAACTTTAATTTAACTGCCATCATTCTGTCATTTTTATGCTTATCTTCAAAATTTTGCCGCCACACCCATCTCATAGTTTCTCTCCATTTCCCTTTCTCTATACAACATTGGTAATCTCATGCAACTATGCAATGTACAACTCTCTTGCTCCCTCAGGGAATTTTTTAAAAAGGGTATCAAATACAGTACATGTAAGGCATTTTATTTTGGGTAAATCTGGATTTTGGGAAATGTATCATAGTAAAAATATTTTTTAAAAAAATTTTAGCTACAGGCTTTGCGAATTGAAGACAAAATCAAAGTTTTTTTTTTTTATTTTTACTTGAAGTAAACAGAAATTTGCTAAGAAATTAACTTTTCCTTTTAATATATTCTATAAAAACTAGTATTTTGGGAATGAGAAATCAGACCTGTGAGATTTTTGAGCCGTGTTTCGGACCCATTAAATTTTGAGAGTGGAGAGTTGAAGTCGGACGTTTGAAAGTTTGAGTCGAGCTGGAATTGGATATTTGAAAGTTTAAGAATGAAATCTTAGTTGGATGTTTGAAATTTTAAGTGTCAAATTCGGATTTGAATTACTTTAAATTTTAAGAGTCTGAGTCGGACGTTTTCCTTTGCAGTCATGCACATTTGTCACTACATTTTGGATAGTTAACTGACGTCAGTTGAACTTTGAAGTTAGTAGGAACTTTGTTGGAATTGTTAACTCTACAGAGTCATCTCTTTAAGTTCAGGGTCCAGATTTTCTCTTTTTATACAGAATTTTAAAATTTTTTATGATGCTGCGCAATTACATACATAAAATAATTGTTAAAATTTTTGACAGTTAAAAAATCACTTTGTACTGTGACAAATAAATTATCAAAAGTAGGTTAAAATAGAAAAAAATAGTAATCCATTTATACTTTTTTAATTAAAATATATATGATATGACGATCTGGTTTTCTTGTACTCACACCGTCAATCACTCTTTATATCATATAGTGAATTACAGATCTTTATTTGTTATTTTCAGATGAATTTAAGTCACATGACGTGGTTAGAAGATAAAGCTCTTCGAATTATTTGCGTTTTGGCTTTAGACCGTTTTGGAGATTTTTTAGCTGATCAAGTCGTAGCACCTGTTAGAGAAACTTGCGCTCAAGTTTTAGGTGAGTTTTTTTCCCCCTTGTGTGCATATTAGAGTTGGTGTATATTAGTTGTGTGTATATTAGAGTATATTAGAGTTGGTGTAGGTAGAGATGGTATTGAAGTGAAAAGTATGATTGATTTTGTGTTGGTGAAGGAGGAGATGTTGAAGTATGTTTTGTGTTAAATCAGTGAGGAGGTTAGCGAATTGGATATCGGAAAATTATATGTCGTTTTAAAGGAGAAAATTAAGTTTTGGTGGGGGTGCTTGAGTGGAGCACGGAAGGTGATAAAGATGGAAGTGGGTAGATTTAAGAGGGAGAAGTTAAGTGAGCAAGGTAATAAGGATAAGTATTTAGGAGCGCTCGCAAGTAAATTGGTTGAATGTGATCAAATTGAAACTGAACAAATCTGGAAGCAAATTAAGGAAGCAGTTGTTAGTAGTGCAAAATAAGTATGTGGATGTGCTAAAGTAGGAAGTAAGAATGTTAACAGTGAGTGGTGGAATGAAGAGGTTTGATGCACAAAGCTTTTAAAAAAAGTAAAAAAAAAAACTTGATGAAATGTACTAAAAGCGACAATGAAAATGAGCGTTTTCAGATGAGAAAGATGTTTGGAAAAATTATATTATAAGGAGGAAAAAGGAATACTATACAGAATTTTATATTACGTCAGGCAGGAAAAAAAACGAGGGTAATGATAAACAGTTTTAGAGAAGGTTTATGAATTGGGACTTACAAGGGAATAGGAAACTCTTCTGGATTACAAGGGAATAGGAAGCTCTTCTGGAAGGAAGCGCGGTAAAACGTTAAGAGAGAATGGATAAATGGGATCTGCTGTTAGAATAAAATGAATAGGATGGGTGCTTTCGGTAACTGATGAAATAGATGTGAGGAGAGTGTGGAGCAAACACTTCGAAAATCTGCATAACATTGGCAGTAATGAAGAGGTGATAGTGAATGTGTGTGGTTTGAATGGGTGGCGAAAAGAAATATAGGTTTTTATGGATGAAGATCATTAGTAAGGAGGAGGTAATGGGTAGAGTGAGAAAGCTGAAAAAGGGTAAATTTGCAGGTATAGATGAAATTAACGCCCTGTGGCGTAAGAGGTTGACTCGGCGACTCTCATGCGAGAGGACGCTGGTTCAATCCTCTGAGTCTGAGTTTTATCTCTGGGGCAAGATTAGAACTCGGCTGGGGAATACTTGGTGGCGAACAGGCTTTGGGGATAACCGACCTTAAAGTTCTATTTCCTGTTGTTGACCCGTGTTACCCTCTGAGAAGGGATTAAGCATGTGAAAAGGAAGTTTTAGATAAAATTACTGGTGAAATGATGAAGAACGGAGGCGAGATGATTATTGAGTGGCTTTGGAAATTGTGGAACAAAGCGTTATAGAGGGTATAGTTCGAGGTATTGGAGGAGAGCAGTAAATAGTAATAGTACCCTTATAAGGGTGAGGGAGATAAATGTAACTGTAGGAATTATAGGGGAATTAGTTTATTGAAGTGGCAGAAAAGGGAAAATATATGCTGGTATTTTGGTCAAAAGAGTGTGTAAGTGACTGAAGGACTGATTGGGTGAAGAACAAGGTGCGTTTTAGGAGTGGTAGATGAATGTGTGGATCAAATATTTACATTGAAACAAGATATTGAGAAAATGAGGGAGAAGAAGAATAAATTGTATTTAGGTTTTATGGATTCGCAACAGGCGTATGATAGGGTTAATAGGGAAAAGCTCTATGGCAGTGTTAGTGATATTGGTGTTGTGGTAGGCTTTTGAATGGATCAAAAGTTTCTATGATGATAGTGCAAGCGTGTGTAAGATTAATGAAATTTTGAAAGTGATGGTTTAAATAATAGCAAGCGTGAGGAGGGAATGCGGTTAGGTTCTCCTTGGTTATTCAGAATTTGTATAGAATGGGGTTGAAAGAATAAGAGGTAGGGGTGATAGGTGATGGTGTTAGAATGATGGAGAATGGAAGATATGCGGATGATTTGGTTTTGCGTGGTGAACTGAAGAGTAGTTTGAGAGGATTAGTAGAGGGAAATTTGGCAAGTGTTTAAAAGGAGGGGTTGAAAGTAGACATCGATAAGAGTAAGGTTATGGTTGGGAGGTTGGACAGTCCTCGGTATGAAGTTATGTTGGATGGTAAGCAGCTGGTACAAGTGTTTGAGTTTAAATATTTAGGATAATGTTGAATGAAAAATGAGGAATGGCATGATGCAGAGGTGGACGATGCAGTGTGCAGTAGGGAAGGTGGCTGGTGCAAAATTTGATACCTTGGGTGGATGATAAGGGGACAGTCTGATACATACTTATGGTTTTACATGACGGTAAGGTTGTTAACTGTTTTATATTGTATAGTAAGTGAAACTATGGTCTGGAATAAGAGTTTAGATTTAAAGTAACAATGTATCAGATGAACTAATTTTAGGAGTGTGTTAGGTGTGAGGTGAATTAATTAAAATGATGGAATGAGGAATGCATTAAGGAGTTGTGCGGTGTGAAGAAAGGAGTAAATGAGAGAAATAAAAGTACTATTGAGATGGTTTATGTCCTGTGTGAATAGAATGGATGATCAGTCTGTTGGTTAAGTGGATGTATTGTGGTGAGTGTGCTGGGGGAATTGACCGGCTGGAAGGCTTAAGAAAAAGTTGATTGAGTCAGTAAGGAATGCCTGGAGGAGAGGAATGTGAGTTTGGCAGAGGCCAGAATAAAGGTGCATAATAGGAGTGATTGGCGGGGATTTGTGAGGGAGTATGGTTGTGGCACACCAGGGCCAAGAGATGAATCCTACATTGACGATATGCCATAGTGAACGGTCCATCTCGGCCCCTGTGAAGCTCTCAGGGTAAGAATTTTTATGGCTGCGGCGAGTTGCGTCTAACACTAAAGGGTATAAAGGGGTCGGTAAGGGACTGGGCTTTCATTTTCGACTTGTGTCATATTCTTCTACTTTTCTGATTCCAGTGCATGTGACGCACCTCACTCCCAGTCTTGGGGAGAGAAGGTGGGTGATGATGATGATGATCAATATTTTCATATATTATTTATTGGATACTAATGTAATTACATTAACCCTTTTTTTTGTTTTTGTTTTGTAGGTTGTATTGTTAAATACTTGTCAGAAAGAAGCATTTTTGCGATTTGGAATCAACTTCAGGAAATGATAACTTGGTCTGATTGGGAAACACGCCATGGAGGCTTTCTTGGACTCAAGTACCTCCTTGCTGTCAGGGAGGATTTGAGAGAGAAACTTCTCCCTAATTCCTACTCCTATATATTTAAAGGTACCTTAGTTTTATAAGAAATTGGGAAAGTTATCTATTCTCTCAGATTTTCTTTAATAATAATAATAATAATAATAATAATAATAATAATAATAATAATAATAATAATAATAATAATAATAATAATAATAATAATAATAATAATAATAATAATAAATAATAATAATAATAAAATAATAATAATAATAATAAAAAAGGAAATCAAGTCAAAAATATTTTATTTTTTCAATGTTATTTTTTACATAAAACTTATTAATAAAAATAGCAATTTAATGTAAAAAAAAATACATTAACGTGAAATGGGCTTCTGAGGGAACGTTTTCGTCCATTGAGTCCCATGAAGTATTTTATACGGTTTCATTTTTATATTTATGTTTAAGTAGAGAATCATAAGTTAAATCACTTTATATAATGTGAAATAAACCTAACCCTAATAAGCTAGCTCTATATATCTAAAATAAATAAATAAAATAATAATAATAATAATAATAAATAATCAATATAATAATAATATACTACAATAAAACTACTTTTAACCTTGCTTTAATCCCCTTTTACAGGGGGTTAACACGGGGTGACGGGGACCCATCGGAAATCCGCAACTTTAAGGCCGGCTTCCCAAACCAGCTCCAACCAACGTGTTCGCAGCGATGTTTTTTTAAATTACACTTGCCCACAAGGTAGATAAAACTCCAACTGCTCTGCGGAGGAGTGAACCAGCCTCCTCTCATAATCGAGATGTCGACGACCATCAACCTCCATGCGGCGCCCACGAGGCGTTCTCATAATAATTAATATAATAATAATAAAAATATAATAATAATAATAATAATCAATAATAAATAATAAATAATAATAATAATGACAATAAATAAATGACTTAGGTATTATTAATTATTATTATATTAATAGAAATAATTGAAAAGAATTTCTTAGAAAATTACCTGGGTTATAATTCCAAATGATATTTATGTTAGATGAGATGATGGACGGACCCGTAAATTATAAGATGAATAATATAATATAATTGATGAATATGACTATAAGTATTTAGTAGTAGATATTTAGATTTAGGTCACGTTATACAAAGGTTACACTCCTTAGATAGGTCATTATATTAATGCTCTAGCCCTATCAAAATGCCCCATACAAGATAATATAAAATGATTAAATAACTGCTTCCTTCTTGCTCTATTGTTTTAAATTCCAATCCATCCCTCTTGTATGAACCATTCTTTAGTTTACCTTCCTGAAGTCGATATTTCTCCCAACACACATCTCAATTCTTATATGTTGTAGTCACCTCTTATAAATTTTCCGCACTGGTGTACTCACAACATTAGCTATTATATTCATAAAATGAATAACTTCTTAATATTAATAACACAAAACCAGATAACTAATTATCAATAAAGATAAGTAGTGGAAAAAGAAAAAGGACTTTCTGGTTGAATGTTTAAGTCAGAGACGTAGGAAGAGAAAAAACAAGAAATACCGTTTGTGGATAAAGACAAGGAGAGAATAAAATAGACAAGCATATGCTCTGACGAGAAATCAAGCAGAAATCCTCTTTTATTTCCCCTTTCTTTCGTCAATCCATCGGCCATTTGTTCTTTTCCATCTATCCAACAGATATCACCAATTATTCCCTTTCGTAACAATTCTTTAATCACTGCCAGATCTACTCTCAATCTTCTACTCAGAACATTTGTATGTGAATTAACATGCATTTTCCCTCCTAGAGAAGATTTACTATCTGATTACCCAATTAAAAAACATATATCCTTTCCTCTCCCTGTAGGTTTTTCCTTCCCATAGTTTTTTTAAACATATATTACCCTATTTCTAACCCCCATACAAACACAATACCCAATTGTTTCTGCTTTACATGGTGATCTACAACAACCCTTAACCCATACGTCATACTTTCGGATTCTCCATATTTCGCGGTGTGTTTTTATGTCCATAATCATCTTCTACCGTTACAATATACTTTGTGATTCCCCTGTTCCTAAACCATTAAATGATTGCGTGCTGCAATCTTTATTTTAATTTTTTTCATTAAACTTTCCCCATTTTTTTAGGCTGTCTCTTTCTTTCTGCTTATTGTGTATTTTTGTTCCATCACTTTTATGAGTTTTCTCATATCCCTGGGTATCTTCCATTTTTTCATTTTTTTCCCCAAAACACACTTACTTGATAATTACCTTCTGGCCTTGTTTGCTGAGCCTAACTAGTTTCAGTTGTCCACCCCTGAAATCTATACTCGGTTTTTCTTTTCCTTTCTCGTTCAGATCCTGTCATCCACTGTAGAATTTTTGATGGGATAGATTAATGTTTAACTATAAATCTTGCTGAAGTAATCTATGTTGGGTTCTCTTACGTGTAGCACCATCCCTATACTATTCTAATTTCTTCGTGGATACTCTTGGACCTCCCAAACTCTTAAATCTCTCTTTTAATATTTATTTTTTATAATTTGGCATCTCTCAAAATTCTACTTCCACCCCCTCCATAACAAGAATCGTCCACAAGAATACAAAACCAAGATCTGTAAACCGTCCACCATGATTCCCTCGTCAGTCCGCCGTCCTGTTTTTTCTCTATGTGAATATTTGCAGGGTTCTAATTGAACAACCAACGACCCTCAGATTTTCCTAGTATTTCTTTCAAAAAATTGTAATACATACTCCTGGGCTCCCTTCCTTTAGTCCAATCATAACAGGCTTTTCTTTATCTCCATAATTTCTTCGAATTCGCCCCCTTTGGTGGTTTTTACGAAATAGCCTCTCTTTTTTCCAGTTGTTTTTTCCTTTGTCAAGTAGCACTTATAGTGATTATATTCTAACTCCCTGACATCTACCAAAAAAAATCATCTGTCAAAACGCCAATATATAAAACTTACAATCTTTGCTCGGATATGAGTCACATGTGGGTGCTTTTTCATTGCCTTCATTCACATTTCCTTTTCTTTAAACCCTCTTACTACTAATCGGGCTTTGCAATATTTTCCTCCGTACCATTCACTCGGACATAATGTCTCCTGTTATTTAAAAAAAAACCCTTCCTTCCTTTCGGGGCTCCTATTTCTTCCATTAACTTCGTCTTTTCCTTTCCAATTTCCAAAAATTAATAGTATCTTTGCTTTGATAACGTCTTTATCTCTTACATTCACTAAAAGAACTTCTCTTCTTCCCTCAGGTATTGGCTCAAATGTTCTTCGAATTCCTTTAAATTGACCCAGCTAATCGTACCATCATTAAGATCCTTTTATAATATAATTATAACCCTGATCCACTTTTACTCTTTCACTTAACCAGCTCTACTATTAACAACTCCACCCCTTTTCCTTGTCTCGGTTCGTTTATAATTCCTCCATTCTTCCAACCCTTTCTCACCTTCTTTAATATATCTACTGAGACTCATTCTTCTTTCTTTCCTCGTTCGGTCCTCGTCTTCGTCTACTCTTTTTCTAAGACAATATGCACTGCCCATTGTATTGATTCTTCCTTCTTTCGTCCGTGCTGCTAACCGCTAATTAACATTCAACTGTAGAAGGAGAGAGGCTCGTTCCGTCCCCATGATCTCTCCCATCACCAAACTCCATACCCTGTTTAGAAACAAATGGGGGGAATGTTTAAGGGAATCAATAGTTTGTAATTATGTATGAAAATGCATTTCGAAATTTTTATTTTTTGTTATGACACGCGTAAACATCATTTTCAATAGATCATGGTTCAATTTGTTCACAGGCTAACGTTCATTTATGTAAGGGTACAATCTGGCCACCTTCATGACATCAGGAACACTCCTCTGGAGATACATTCATTTTCAAGATTCTTGCCGGGAGAGGGGCATGTGTTAAAATTTGTTCTTTTCAATTTTTTAATATCAAATACTTCAACAGGAGTACATGATAAAAAAAAAAAACAAAAAAAAAAAACGAATGCCTTGGATACAGAATATTTTCAACAAATTAATTTTGAACATCTGGTATCTTATCTCTGAGGTTGACAGGAGTTTGTAAGAAAATCATTAAAGGTGTCCGCTACTTTAGCCCTGTCATAAACCTTCTCACCACCATCAACTATAAAGTCTATCTCTGATGTACTATCTTTCTTGAGGATACCATTAATAACTCTGTTTTGGTAGAGTTATTTTTTTGCATGGTTAAATTTATTTATATAATGCACCTTCTTTGCAAGGCTTAATATGTAATTAAGTAAATTTCTATATACGTAAAGTGACTCAAAAGTTATTGATTCCCTTCTTTAAAGTTTAAACAGGTGATATTTTTTCCTTATGCAGGACAGAAGCCTCGAGTTATCTAGGGAATCTTAACAAACCCATTTGCTGATATCAAATTCTCCAATGCTCTACAAATCCCAAAAATGCCCGGTTAATGTCAAAATTCAGTGTACACGAAAGAATACCCTCCTTTATCGAGATGATTTCTCTTTTTAAAACTTCAACAGCATTATTTGATGCTTTTCTAATTTTAATTTTGGCACTTTAATAGTTATAAAAATTATTGCTAATGGCATATATAGTTGGAAAACGGTCCGAAAGTGGATAGTTTAAAATAAAATTTGGCATGGAGTGAGGTATATTGTCAAGACATGATAAAATAAAGTTTGAGATTCTCTATTTGAACGAGTAGGAA
>JABUQX010037948.1:0-12500 GCA_015478945.1 Trachelipus rathkii
ACCCTACCCACCTTTGTTCTCGTCACCATATACGTTTAGGCCTAACTATGTGCTCATGTAACCACCCTAACCTGTGTACGAGGCGTAGCACGTCCCATTGAAGTATGCTGAGCTTACTTTCAGAAAGTAGCTGAGCTACTTTCAGGTCTACTTTCACGATTAAGTACGTGAGCTTTGTTAGCTAGCCCGTACATGATAAGTAGCTAAGTGCTACTTTCATGAATCATCTTAGTGCCCGTTACTTTTCAAGTGTACTTACGTAACGCTGCTAATGTACTGGCAACCGCCCGCCGTCGACAGCTCAAAAGAGATTCCGGGTTCATAAGCCTCGGTTTGGCCGCGAAACTAGGCGTGACCGAGCCGTCCGGAATCCGACGTGAGAGCTCGCCCCTGCGACGCGCGATATCGCAAAAATATTTTCGCGGGTTATGGGTGCGGCTTGAGTTAGTGTTAGTGATAATTCATCCCGGGTATGATTATATAAGATATATATCTATATATATATGATATAATATAGTATATATAAATATTTATATATATATATATATATATTTATTATATATATATAATTAATAATATATATATAATATAATATATATATATATATATATATATGTTTTATAAATCGAAAGCTTCTCTTTATATTGGTAAATATATTTCTCAATTACCTTTATATGATTATCTTTTCTTTTTAATTAAAATTTGTTAATTGGCTTTTCAATGTTTTAACGTCATAAAATTTACGTTTTTACAATACTCCTAATAGCAGTTAAATCAATAAATCAAAACCACCCATCCCAACACTGCCTCCTAATCGCAGCTTATGATTTATGGATCTATGTGATTCTATTTGATCTATTGATTCATGTATCATTTTTATCAAATATTACTATGTTTTACAGCACATAAGTATTTAATATCAATAAAATTCTAACCCATCAGATCCACCACTATCCTAACTCCGCTATGATCTATTTGATTATTGAATCTATTGATCTATTGATCTTATTGATTCTATGTCATTATTTTTATTAAAGATTTAACCTCATGTTTTATCACACGTCAAATCAGTAAATTAGTAAATAAAAGCGCCATTCCAATCCATGATCTATTGAGCTATTGATCAATTGATCTATTGAACAATTTTGGATTCATTAGTCAGTATTTCTATTAAATTTGATTGAGTTTTTAACTACCCCTAATAGGACGTAAGACTGTTGCGCAAGCTGGTTACAGTAATCCGCCCGGCGCTCACCTCTTGTGCGATACGTTCCTTTAACTGTCTTTAGTCTTACGTCTTTAGCGTCTTTGACTGGTCACAAAACATCCATTTTTGTTTTTAAACATGGTGTGTGTTGTGTGTTTGTGTGTGTTTGTGTGTGGTGTGTGTGTGTGTGTGTGTGTTGTGTGGTGTTTTATATTGTACTAAACCAATTGTAGTGACATCTATAGCCAGATCAAATGGACAGAGATAGCTAATTAAAAACAGCATTAGTATATATAATATATTCATATATATATTAATAATTATATATATATTATTATATATATAATATTATATAATTATATATTATATATATATATAATTTATATTATATATTATATATTATATATTACATATATATATAATTTATATATATATTATATATATTATATATATATATATATATATATATATATATATATATTATATATATATATATATATATATATATTATATATATATATTATATTATCTATATATATATAATATATATCTATTATTTATTATATATATATATATTTATATAATATATATATTGTAAGAATGAAAGAAAAGAAGAAGTCTCACATGGAATGTATCGGTGCTTAACAGGTTTATAGGCGTTTTCAGCAACGTCGGTGTAATTGAGTTCCTAGTCTGAATGACAGGTATTGATGATGAAGTAAAAATGGGGGTATAGAGCTGAAAAGAGATAGGAGATGGAGGTACTAGCACCAAAAAACTTGCTTATCGACTTACTTGTATCATTCCAGTGTAACTAAAGATTATGTATGTTAGAACTTTAGTACGTAGATTCCATATTTTTATTTTATTGATAAACTTGTTTCATTGTTGTTTTTGTTTTCAGACACCTGAAAGTGTCAAATTTTCAATTAAAAACAATGCTTTTTGTTTGAATCCCTAAAGCAGTAAAACAATACCTGCGAGCCCTAATGGGGGCTGCGCTCCCCCAAACCTCTGTCCATGACTCGTATTTTACTGTCTTTACCTGTTTTATCTATACTGTTTTCAGCGTTTTAGGTCGCCTAGTTATATACATTGGCAAGTAGTAGGTATGTAGTAGTAGTTAGTATGTAGTATGTAGTACAGTATGTAGTTAGTAGGCGTAGTAGTTACGTATGGAGTAGTAGTAGTAGTATGTAGTAGAGTAGTAGTAGTAGTAGTATGAAGTATGTAGTTAAGTAGAATCACAAGTGAAGATGACAGTTGATTAAGAGTATATGTACAGATAGATCCGAAACCAGATAGCTACATATATATATATATATATATATATTATATATATATTATATATATTATATATATATATATATTATATATATAATATATATATAATTATGATATATATAACATTAACCACATCACCAAAACTACCACAACAACAACAATGTCGACACCAAAACAACAACAACAACAACACAAACAACAACAACACAACAGCAACAACAAAAACCCCCCCCCAACCAAAAACAAAAGAAAACCAAAAAAAAAAAAAAAAAAAATTACAAAAAAAAAACCAAACAAAACCAAAACAAAAAACAACAACAACCACCCCACAACACCACAAACAACAACACAACAACAACAACAACAACAAAACAACACTACCACTAAACACAATAACTTAGGTCCCAAACTATCTTTATCAAAAATATAACACCATTATGGACAGCGAATAAACGTGACATTAAACAAAATTCTCCGATGACGCTAACCCTGACAAACTTTCAACCTTTATATTTCTAACATCTAGATTTTCAGATTGAGATATTAAAAAGTAACTTATTTTTATGTTTAGTACGAAAACAGTTCAGTAAAAACACGTTTTTACTGACCATAAGGACTTAAAGCAGTTGGGCAAATAGCCCTCATCCATGGGTCATCACATCCTTCTCCTCCTCCGACCCATGCTTTACTGCTTTATAGCTTTACGTACTGTTTGTACACCCATTTTCATAAAAATAACAGTAATAATAATAAAGATTCTTACTACCTAGCAGAGGGATACTTGAACCAGAAGTAAAAGATGCTATGTTACATCAAACATTAAGCTAGAATGGTGCAGTACACTTGGCAGGTGTACTTAAGTACACTTGAAAAGTAACGGCACTAAGATGTTCATGAAAGTAGCTTAGCTACTTTCATGTACAGGGGCTAGCTAACAAAGGCTCAGCTACTTTCGTGAAAGTAGCCTTGAAAGTAGCTCAGCTACTTTCATGGACGTGGCTACGCCTCGTACACAGGTTAGGGTGGTTACATGAGCACATAGTTAGGCCTAAACGTATATGGTGACGAGAACAAAGGGGGGTAGGGTAAAAAATGTTCATGAATGTGTATGAGCATGTACTCACGCACATACACACTCACTCACGTACATGGCGAATCAATAGAAATAGGGGACCCCTGGGGGGACCAGCCCCCAAAATAAAACGCCAGGGATGAAAAGTAACCCAAAAGGTAGCCCATGCAGGTAGGTGGCCAAATATCACTCAGGGAAGACCCTGAGTCCAGGGCTCGAGCCCTGGTCCGGCCTATAATCTGATTAAGTCATAGGGGGGTAGGGGATGAACAAAGGGGGGTAGGGTAAAAAACGCTCATGAAAGTACGTGAGCATAGGCTCCCGCATAAACACACTCACGCACGTACATTTCGAATTAATAGAAATATGGGCTGTGCCACAGGGTAGTGCCCCAGGGTAGTGCCACAGACGCGAAAAGTACACCAGAAGGTAGCCCGCGGCGGGGAGACCCCGAAAAAGGCCTCAGGAAAGACGCTGGGATAAAGCGGTCACCGGTGACCGCAATTCATTGGAATCTGTAGTCCCTACTACTAACATTATCATTATTATTAAAAAACATACCCTCATGTAGGACCCATATGCCCGCATCACATTACAAGACTTAGTCCCTTTGCATCCACCAACGATTTAATTGCACCAGCCACCTTCCTGCCATTCACAACTTTCCTACTACACTCTGCATCATCCGTTCCCTTTTCATCCAGCATATATACTAAATATTTAAACTCAGACACTTGTTCCAGCTGCTCACCATCTAACATAATTTTACACGGAGGACTGTCCTCACTCACAACCCAGAACCTTACTCTTATCTACCGGCTTACCTTCACAACATCTCGTTTTAAAGCACACCTTAATAGTCCAAATCTTCTCTACCAATCCTCTCAACTCTCTTCAGATTTGCCAAACAAAACCAAATCATCCGCATATCATAGTAGGGCATCCTCCACTCTCTTCCATTCTCCATCATTCTAACCGAGATTGTTGGAGTTCGGAGTCGGAGAGTCAGTAATTTTAAAGAGAGTGGAGTCGGAGTCGGTGTCGGAGTCGGAGTGGTAATTTGAAGAGGGTGGAGTCGGAGTCGGGGTCGGGGTAGGAAAATTTTGAAACGACTCAACAACCCTGAATCTAACACATCAACTGCCATCCCCACCTCTAATTCTTTCATAACCCCATTCCATATTCAAATTGAATAACAAGAAGACAACACACTCCTGCCTCACTCCGCTATTAATATTACAACAATCACTTTTCAACTCCATATATTTTTACACACGCTTTACTATCATCGTCATATATACTTTTGGTTCCATTCAGAAAGCTTACCACCAACACCAAATATCAATAACACCTGCCATAGAGCTTCCGTATTAATCATTTCATTCGCCTGTTTGCAATACAAAAAAAAAAAAACCAAAACAAACTAATGCAATTTATTTCTCTCCTCCCTCATTTTCCCTCAATCATTTGTTTCAATGTACAGATTTGATTCAAGCATCCTCTACCACTTCTAAAAGCCAGACTTCTTGTTCTTTCATCAATCAAGCTCCTTCAAGCTCACGCCGTATTCTTTCCGACCGAAATGTAGTATACTGATCTTCCCTACTACATTTAAATAAAACAATTTCGCTATAATTCCTACAGTTTACCTTATTCTCATTTACTCTTATATAAGGGTACTTATTATGGCTCTCCTCCAATCCCTGGAACTATACTCTCCATGAACAGTTTTGTTATCACACTTCCAAATGCCAATCAAATCACCATCTCTGTCATCCGTCTCTTCGATCATTTCACCGATATAAATTTCATCTATCCTTGCAGATTTACCATTCTTTCAACTTTTCTCGCTCTACACATTACCCCCTCCTTACTAATGACCTCTGCCCAAAATACCCATTCCTTGCACCATCAAACCACACACATTCACTATCACCTCCATCAATTACTGCATGTTTGAATGCAGACTTTTTCGAAGTGCCCACCACACTTCTAGTCACATTCTCTCATCAGTTACGAAGCACCATCCCTATTCATTATTCTAGGCAAATTCCCATTATATAATATATATATATATATATTATATATATATTATAATTATATATATATATATATATATATTAATTAATATATTATTATATATTAATTATATATATTAATATATATATTACTACTTATTATATATATATATATATAATAATATAATATATTATATAACTATTTAATATATATATAATATATATATATATAATATAATATATTAATATAAATATATATATATATATATATATATTATATTATATATTATATAATATATTATATATATATATATATATATATATATAATATATATATATATATATATCATATCATAATAATATATATATTAATATAATATATATTAATATCGAAAAAAAAAAATTTTTTCCAAAATTGAGTAGCATACCCCGTAATATGTGTTACTGTTGCAAAAAAAAGGCAGCACACTGAATTTCATCCAAAAATAATCGATATTAGCTGCTGCCGCCCAGGCCTGAAATGTTTTATAAAAATGTCTTAAATGTCGAAATTTCCACACACACCACACTGTGGTTAACGACAGCCGAAAATTGAGTAGCATAACGCTAATATTGTTCTTAGCTGTTTGCAAAAAAGGCCCGCACACTGAATTCATTCCCCAAAATAGATCATATTTATGCTGCTGCCGCCTAGGCACCTGAAATGTGTTATAAAATGTCTTAAATGTCGAATTTCCACACCACCACATGGGGTAACGACAGCCGGCTCGTTTTTTTAACGTGGTATCCCCAGTAGGCGTAATCCACAAAGGTACACCTAATAATTACTCCAAAGGTGCCTTTCTCATTTCAGACTTTGTTGATTTTGAAAACACAGCTCTGTGCTGTTCTACGATCTGCAAGATATTAACTGCAGCTGCCTCTTCATTTTTTGTAGTATGGGTGTTAAGGACTGTTATATAAGCCAACCCTTTCAGCATTATCATTAACAAAATCATTTTTTCTACATAATTTTTTGCCTTAATGTGTTCATCATTTTTACTCCATTCTGAAAGATCGGACTGAAGAAATGATATTAGGAGTGGCAACTTCTCGAAGAAAAGTTTTCTTTTTGAGGTAATGAAACTTTCCAGTGTGTGTTCTGAAACAACATTATCAGTATAATCAAGACTTATTTTGTTGGAAGGCCTTTCCACAGCTGACATATCTAAAGCTTGAACCATTTGCAGCTTCATATCATTATTGACTTCATCATCAAAGAATGCGAAAGGCACCAGCTCCTCGTTCAGGTACCACAAGTGCCGACAGAGAGCTTTTGCAGCAACTGCTGAAACGTCTTTTTCGTCATAATCCTTAAGTTTCTAGAGAAATTGCAGGTCAGTTCTTGGTGATTTTGGCGCACTAGGTGCAGCAAACCAATTGCGCACATAGAAGATGACTGTGAACCGAACAAATTTTTCAAGTCCAGTGAGTTCTCTTCTAGTCATTTTTGATTTGACTGTCTGGCAAATAGTACCATTTTTTCATGGCATAAAAACTCGTGACAGTCCATCTTGCTCAATGTATGGCACCTGTTCACCAAATAAACTCCTTTAATGAAGGAACGTCCTCCAATAATATGAAAGTCAACTCCAAAAGTTCAAGCATAATCTTTTCTTGGGAATTGCATTTTCTCTTCCAATCCTGTTCGTAAAATGCAACGCAATTGCCCTTCTCTCGTGGAATGCTCGATTTGGTAGTCTGATAATTGTCTTTATTTATTGTTTCATGTTTTTTTTTTTTTTTTTTGCGCTTTCAATCTCTCCTCTCTTTTCCGTTTTCTAGCTTCTCTAGGAAGAGCTTTTCTATCAATCGTGCCTATGTAGCCACGTCTACCTTTTTCTCTTTGAGCTGCAAGAAATATTTTATCTTCCTCAACTGTCATTATTTGTAGTGCATCATTGTGAGCAATATCAAAAAGGTCGTTTAAACTCTCCTTAAGCGCATTTTCACTTTTTGTTTGAGATGCATTCTGCTTGTGTAAGTTGCCAACTTCATTCGTCTGGCGGCAGCACTAAATATGTTTTAATCATTCTGAAATTTCTTGTGCAAGGCTTTTTCACAGTCTAAAATAAAATGGAATGGTATGCATTGTCAAAATACAAAATTGAAAAAATCCCCCCCTATAAGCTTGGGTCGGTCTAATATATATATTATAAAAGGATTTTTTAGCTTGATCGGGGTGGTCAATTGACTATCAAATTCAAGAAGTCGAACAAAATTTAACGGACTAAAGCTAACTGGAGAAAAAATAACGGAACCTTTTATTGCGGTAGCGTTACATGAAAGAGAAAAGAACGGTCGTTACTTCCGTTATGAAAATAAGACAGTGTCGTTAGTAAACGGAAGTAACCGGAGTTAACGGATCGTGCCACGCTCTGTATACTATATATATATAATTTATATATATATATATATTATAATATATATATTATATTATATAATATAATATTATATATAATAATATATATATTATATATATATATATTACATATATATAATCTATATATATATTATATATATATATATATATATATATATATTATATAAATACTTATATATATATATATATATATATATTATATATATATATATTAATAATATATATATCATATATATATATTATATATATATATAATAATAATATATATATTATTATATAAATTATAAAATTATATATATATATATATATATATATAATATATATATATCAATATTGTTGTAGTCATGTTTAACACATCTCTTTATCTTAATTTTTTTCTTTTAAATTATTTCTTCATTTACACACACACACACGCACAAACATATATATATATATATATATATATATATAATATTATATATATATATATATATATTCATATATATATATATATTTAATTCTATTTATATATATATATATGTTTTTTACAATCTTTATTTATATATATTCTAAAAATATATTATATATATATTATATATTATATATATATATATTATTATATATTATAATATATATATATATATATATATATATATAATATATATATATATATATATATATGCATTAATAAATATATATATAATATATATATATATATATATTATATATATATATAATAATATATATAATATTATATTTTTATATATATATAATAATATACTGGGAAAGTCTAAAACACCCTTCCATCATTTATTTTCATCGTCATTACGCACTTTTAAACGCTGTATATCAAGACATGTCAGCCATTAATTTAAAACTGAATATTTCTCCTTCTAGACATAAATATCTCAAAACTGTTAAAAGGATATGCCAGTTTTGTTTCATCAGCAAACATAGTTACTGAACATTGGGACTGGAGTGTTATAATAATCTGTTATTTTTGAACCTATTTTTAGAATGTTTTTTATTACTCAAACTTAGGAAATAATGTTTATGTTAATTTTTAATGGTAAATGCATGAATGGAACAGGAAATCTATCTTATCTAAATAGATAAGTTACCAAGAACGCTCCTAGCTCAGAGGTAGAGCATTCGCCTAGCAAGCGAGAGTGTCCAGGTTCGAGACTGGGTGGAGCGAGAAAATGTGACCTATTCTATATTAACTTTAACATCGTCCCACTCAGACGTTAATAAGTACATTGGTACGGTGCTTTGCTACTAATGAGAAAATTGTCCGGCATCCACGATAGGACTGGTCAGCCAGCGGATTTGGTCGCTAGGCCCGCGCTTCCCAAGGACCCTTCTCGTTGGGTCCGACTGACTGGCGTAAAATCTTCCTGTGGGTTGATGATTTTTTTATTTTAGAGAAGCTATTCCTTTACCCCCGGACTTGTGAGTACTGGAAAAGTAATAAAATATTGCTTCAACAACATGTCCATTTAAGCATATACCATAATTTATGGAAAAAGAAATATTTGGCAGTCATGTGTTTTTATAAATATAAAATATGAAAACTTTATAACTTTTTCAAGCTCATTTATCGACCTTCATTTTACGGATCATTTCACATAATTTTTTATAGAAATTCGCTACTGTCGTTATAATTAATAAGGATGTAATAAACAAAAGTTATAAATTTGAAATTTAGAAGCATTTTATTTTATATTGAAAATTTTAAATTTTACCACTATAAATAATTAATATAAATATAAATATTATCAATATAAACTTTGTTTCCTAACGAGCTGTAAAAAAAAATAATAAAAGGAAGTAAAAATAACCAATTCTTATAACACAACAGAATCGAACAGTTTATTTGTTACTTTAACCAAATCATAAGCCCGGATTATAAATAGAAACGGACCTTACACAGATCACTGAAGACCCCATCCTTTACCAGCTCCCATGATGATTTATTGCTATTAAATACTACACATTGTCTCATGTCTTTCAACCACTCCTCTACATAATTATGTACAACCCCTATAAAACTACAATGTTATAACTTATTTATCTGCCTTTTTATGGGCTGTCTTATAAATTTTTTTCTAAAATCAAGATATACAATGTCTATCAACTGACTCCCCTTTGCGGATGTACTTGGTAATATGCTCCATAAACTCTATAAGTTTCGTCTAACATAATTTAACATTCCAACAACCACGTTTATAGTCTCGCAAATTCTCCTTGTCGACTAAATGTTTCCCAATTCAACTTTTCAGTATTTTCCCCATAAACTTTTACAAATAATTAGATTGAACTAACTGGCCTGTAATTTTCAAGATCATCCCTGTTATATTTTTTATAAAGATACACAACAAAGCAATTTTCCACTTCTGTGATATCTCAGAATAATATTTTTAAATATATAAGACTTATTGTTATCAATATGTTCAAGTAAATCTTTAATTTTATGATCATGATTATTAAGTAAATGTAAAATTATCTCTACTCTATACCATCATTCGTTACTGTTATCAAACTATTCATCTGTAAATACTCATGCAAAGTAGGTGTTAAATATATTGACTAATTCCTCGTCTGAGCTAAAGACAATTTTGTTTATCTTAATAAGATCAATCCCACTATTATTATTTTTAAATTCACAAGAATAGTGTTATTAATTCATACCAAGCTTATTTCTGATTATCTATAAAATCTAATTATCTGTTTTAGGTAATTCCTTAATCTACTATATGTTTCCAAATCTAGTATACTGATATTCTCTTTGAGCCCCTTGAGTCACTTACGTTTATCCCTTATTTTATCTCATACCTTTTTTCAATACACATTTGGTTTCCAATTTCTTGCCCTGATAGCTAGTACTGAAGAACAGTCTTGGATGATTTTTAATTCAGGCGTCAAGAATACTTTGAGAAATTATAAGAACCGAAAATAATAGACAATAATTGAAACAAAATTACAGAGAATCAAAATACTTATATGCAAAATGAGTGAAGAACTATAGAATTACAAAGGTATCTCGAGTATTTCCTAGATCAGGGGTTCCCAAACTTTTTTCACCGCGGCACCCTTGTTGTGCTAAAAAAATTTCGCGGCACACCCACTCTTAAATTGGTTTGATTACTTAGTCTTAGGTCTTAGGAAAACAAGAAAACACAATGCAAATTTAATGCTCATTTACCTTTAATGTGAAGAATGAAACTGTTTTCATGGAATTTTCATTATTTTCTTTAAGTTTATGGGAAGTTTTGTCAATTTTCCCTTTAAATCACTTGACTGAAAGTTTACTCCTGTATCTATTTTTTATGTAAGCATACGTTGAGAATGCAGACTCACATAGATAAGTGGAATTAAAACGCACAAGTCTTTTTAATGCAATCTTGCCAACAGCATTGTTTTCTGAATACACTTGCATCCAGAACTCTTCTTGGCCCCTTTGTGGTATTTAAGTTTCAAAGTGTTGTCTTCACTGATGTTCAGCAGATTTTGAAAAGCTTCATTTGTCATCCCAGCAGGTTTACGTTTCGGGTCGCACCAAACGGGTTTGTCATCCAGCTGTAGACATCCTCAGAATCAATATCGGGAAATATTCAACAATGTTTTTTTCCAAACTTTCCAAGTGGGCAGCAATAATTTCGATGAAGTTCGGTTGAAGATGGATCTCATTTGTTTAGACAAATTCTTGCAACCGAGGAAGGTTGGAGATGTCTGCTCTTAACACACACTTCAAAAAATAAAACAAAATTTGCGCAAGCTTTTTTATTTGTCTAATTGTGCTCCTCCCTTCCCTTGAAGAGATGTGGTGGTTTCATTTAGTTTTTCGCATATGTCGGAAAGGTATCCCAATTTAAGCAGCCAAACGCATCAGTTAATTTTTTGAATATAAGACTGATCTGTAAATGTGACCATCAATGCATCGTTTAGTTCAAAATTTTAGTGAAAATTGAAAAATGGTGCCGGCATCCCTGTTACATGCTGGCGGCACCCACTTTGGGAACCCCTGTCCTAGATAACCTCGGAACCTGAGTGAAGAAACTGGTGAATATTTCATCAAGATATCAAAAAGATGTAGATGTTTAATGGAAAATAGATTGAAAACAAGATGTCTTTTCATTATTATTATTATTATTATTATTATTATTATTATTATTATTATTATTATTATTATTATTATTATTATTATTATTATTATTATTATTATTATTATTATTATTATTATTATTATTTTAATTAAAGTTAAACGATTGTACATCTGTTGGCTTAAATATAACTTAAAACAACTTTTTTTTTTTCAGAGAGGCAGAACAGAGCGAATTTTTTAGTTTCTTTTTTGAAAAAAATTAAAAGTTTTTAATATATTTAGGAAATGAAAATAAATAAAAAGAGTTTTATGTCTTCTTCCAGCTTGCTTTTTTGCTTTACTCTAATTATATAAATATATATATATATATATATATATATATATATATTATATATATATATTATATTAAAAAT